>CATIWM010138774.1:0-33152 GCA_949671775.1 Mallotus repandus
AACCCGAAATCTGCAGCATGCAAAACCTAACTCAATTCAACCAAAAACTCATAAATTACTTACCAATCAATCACCAAAGCCTTTAAATAGGAAGATCAGAGCCTGAAAAGTGTTTGATACCATCAAATTGAACTTGAAAAGTAAACCAAAATTTGAAGAACCAAAATTTGAAGAAGTTTGCAGCCCTTAGTTTTCTCTCTTTCTCTCTTCTCTTTTCTTTTCCTTTCTTCTCTATTTCCTTAACATCTAAGGCTGCCCACTAATGTCCACGAATTTGTTTCCTTAAGGATAAGGAAAAGAGGTTTCTAGAATTAATTTAGATAGGTTATAAGGTGAAATGCTCATTTTAGTCCTTAATGAAACATTCATAATACATATTATCCTTGAAACTTCCAATGGTCCATTCTAGGACATTTATTTATTTCAATTAAGTCTAAATCATCCTAAACTTTTTAAATCTCACTCTTTATTTTTTTTTAATCCTAATCCCTTTTATTCTCATAATTTTTACTAATTTTAAATTACATCAAAATTTAAAAATTCTCGCTCTTCGATTGAGCACAAGTCACGGCTGAACCCGATACACTAGCCTAACCATTTATACTAGCTTATACTTAAACTCAACCAATATATACATATAAATGCAATGTAATATGTATGCAAATGTACCTATAGTAGAGTACGGGTGTGACACATAATTACTATTTTAATTCAGAATTAAAGCTTTTTTTTTTGCAAATAAGTCCATATTTTCTATACATTTATAGAAAATAAGGAAAAATTTGAAACTTATTTTGATTCTACCTAGTAAGAGCAAACTCATTCTGAGTGGTGTCATAGTTTAGGAGAAGTAAACTTCAAACTTTTTATAATTTCTGGACTAAATTGAAACGATAAGGAGATTGAGGGATTAATATGGTTTTTAAGAGAAATTCAGAAGACTACAAAATTAAACTTAGGTGACCAAAAAGAAAAAAAATCAAAGTTGGCTGACCACCATTACAATTAACCCTTAAAAATTGATGACTAGGCATGGGTGACGTGACGAATATTCCCTGAATATTCTATTATCAACTGCCACATCATCATCGCGCCACTAGGTCACTGGTGGATGAGACTAAATCAAAGTTGGGTACCTGAAAAGAAACAGATTAAACCTTAGTACCCAAAATAAAATAAGTACAAAGTTGGGTACCCACCCATATATTTAACCCGCACATGTTAGCTCAAAAAACAAAGAAATGTATTTGCTCTAAAACACACAAAAGTGGCCGACCCACAGAATTTAAAAAAAAATTGAATTGACAACTCCGCCAATTAGGATGGCAGAGTTGTCTTTAAAAATTAAAAAAATTACAAAAACATTGACTTCTTACATCTGTCTTGTGTTGGTAGAACTCTGCCACCTCTATTGGCGGAGTTCACTTTAGTTTATTTTTTTAAAACAAAAATAGTTAAGCCAATGTGATTGGCGAAAATACTGCCATTTAGCATTTCTGCCACTGACAATGGCAGAAATGATTTCCTTTTCTTAATAATTTTTTACCCCAAATTGGGAAATAGTTTGAAAACCACCCTAAACTGAGAAAAAAAAATTTACCCTAAATTGGTAAAAAAGCTCGTCTTTGTTATACTTGTTGAATGTTGTGTTTTGGCCAAATACAGCTTTTTTTTAGATTTATACTTGAGAAATGGTAGATCTAATAGACCCGCAAACATAAATTAGATAAGTTAATGACTTCAGAAAGCTTGATTTAATATAATTCTCCTATGGGTTTGCTTAATGCCTTGTATGTTTGATGTTGACTTATTTTTATGGTGATGATGAGAGTTAAGCCATAACTTTGAGTTTCAATTGATTCATGCATGCTGAATTGAGTATTACTTGAGAAAGAGTGCTCAATGATCTTTGGAAAACATGAGATGTGCATTTGAGTTTATTTACTCTATCATTTTACTTGACAACAATATGGTGCTTAATCTCCCAACAACATAATCTTATATTGATTACCTTCTTCATTAGTTAGCTTAGAAATTAATTAAGTTATTTGTTAGTTTAGTTTGCTATTAGTTTTTCAGTCTAATCACATTTTGAAGCTCCAAACAAAACTAGCTAGGACTAATAGGTGATTAGTCGACAATCCCCATGGGAATGATACTCTACTCTCATTATATTACTTTTCACGTCCCATATACTTGTGGTTTTACACTGTACATAATAAAGAGCACAATATATATTCCTTACTTAGAGAGCACCAAACATAACAAGTGTCCCAAATGACTTCACATCATGTCAAGTGACTCAAAGTGACCTTATTTGATGACAAGTGTCCTAGGAATGGTGAGGTGGACGCTCGTAGGACCCGTTTTGACCATCGAAGGTTAAAATTTTTCTTTTTGCCAAATGGGACCTACAAACACACTATAATTTTAAAAGACAATTTCAGACTGAAATTCAACTCTGGGAGCTCGATTTAACCTTCGAAAAGGTCAGTTGGCCAAAGTTTGACTTTTGATCCTAGGGATTCCCGAGGTTAAATCAAGGCTCACAGAACAAAAAACCAGCCTAAAAAAAAGAGAAATTATAAACACAAAATAGCAATTTTTTAGGACATTACTAATTGAAAAGATAGAAAAGACCTAACAAAGAATGTTTCTCTCTCATTCATCAAAACTTCTTTCTTAACCCAAATAGGGTTTGTGAAAGGCTTGGTTAGGGTTTAATTTGGTCTCGATTGGGTTCAATAGGTGATTAGATAAGATTTCAGTGTCTCAAATAGTCCTGAAAAGGTTTGGAACTTACTTTCCTTTATCAATCTCGTCTGTTGAAGAGATATTTTCTGCTTTCATCATCGGCCTTCAGGGTTTTGAAAAACAACCCCAACACCTTTCCTATACCACAACAAAATGAGTTTAATAAGTAAAAAAGAAAACAAAAGTTTATGCAAGGAACCCAAGACAAATTCCTCACACAAAATCATTCTGAAAATAATCAAATTTTGCTCAACAATGTTTTATCTTTTACAATTAAGAAATGGTCTTACTTATATAGAAATCAAGATAAAGCTCATACACACAAACTAAAAATTAAAACATACGATTACATCTTGCAATTAAAGCCGCTAACCTACGTTTATACTCTAATAGTGTTAATTATACCTCTTACGGCTATATTTTATTTAAGATGTAATTTTATGGTTATTAATACTCAAAGATGATTTTTACTATGTTATTTGGTTGTTGAAATTATCAAACTCATTTTAAGACGTGCTAGGTTGTTATTTCTTACATGTACTTTCAAGTGTAACTGATCTAGTCAACAAGTTAAAACTTTCAGTGCTAAGGAAAGGGTTATTGCGATCACAGTTGAGAGTTTTACTTTTCTTTTGCTTGCTTGATCCGAGCTTAGTGCAATCTCCCTGATCTATACAATTGCAGTAATGTTTTTTTGGCTCCAAATTCATGTATTTTAATGAATTAATCATGATCATTTGAGGCTATTTTGGTGTTTCATAGAATTGAATTGAATTCCCATGCTTTTATGCCTTCCAAATGTCTTCAATAAGTCCAATTAAAGTCTCTTATAACTTCTTGAATTTTGATCTTGTCATTGAGCCTTCTTGAACTTTTAATGGATCATCGGTAACTTAAAACTTATTGGACCTTAAACTTGAGTTTGGATTTACATCAAAATGTCTTACATCTCTATATCTACCACATAAAATGAAAATGTTATTATTTTTCTATGTCATTATGAATTATTGAGTTTTTTTATCAAACCAATGTTGAAATCTTTTAATCGTGCAAAGGTTTGTTTGAAGAATAAGTGTTTTAATTGATATAGGAACCATATATCGAGGCTCATAAATTTATGTTTATATGTGTGTATATAGACTTTTGTGATGTAACTCATGTATAATTCAAAATAAACTCCCCAATAGCAAGAATGTTATGATAAGTTTGATTCAAAACTTATAATTTCCACATTTTATAACAAATTTAGATCATTCAAGAATTGAAATAAGAAGATAACTACTTAACCCCTTTACCAACAAGGACAAAGAAACTAAGGCAGAATTTGAATCCTTTCCTATGCCATAAACAAATGAGTTTGATAAGTAAGAAGAAAATAAAAGTTTATGCAAGGAACCAAAAACAAATTCCTCACACAAAATAATTCTAAAAATAATCAAATTTTACTCAACAATGTTCTATCTTTTATAATGAAGACATTTTTTTTTTTATATAGAAATCAAGACCAAGTTCACACACACAAACTAAACACTAAAATATAAGATTACATCTTGCAATTACAGCCATTAAGCTGCATTTACACTCAAATGGTGTTAATTATACCTCTAACAGCTATATTATATTTAAGATGTAACTCCATGGTTATTAATGCTCAAAGATGATTTTTTTTATTAAGTTATTTGGCTGTTGAAAAAATCAAAAACTCATTTTAAGACATATTATATTACTGCTCCTTGCATGTACTTCAAGTGTAACTAACCTAGTCAATAAGTCAAAGTGTTCAGTGCTAAAGGGGTTACTACGATCACAGTAGAGAGTTTTGCTTTTCCCTTGCTTGTTTAATCCGAGCTTAGTGCAATCTCCCTAATCTATGCGATCGCAGTAATGTTTTTTGGCTCCAAATTCATGTGTTTTGATGAATTATCATTTAAGCCTCTTTCAGTCCTTCATTGAATTAAATTAAATTATCATGCTCTTATACCTTTCAAATGTCTTGAATAAGTTCAATTAAAGCCTCTTATAACTTCTTGAATTTTGATCTTGTCATTGAGCTTTCTTTGAACTTTTAATGGATCATTGGTAACTTAAAACTTGTTGGACCTTGAACTTGACTTTGGATTCGCATCAAAAAGTATTACATCTCTATATCTACCACACAAAATGAAAATGTTATTATTTTTCTATGTCATTATGAATTATTGAATTTTCAAAATCAAGCCAACGTTAAAATCTTTTAATCATGCGAATGTTTGTTTAAAGAATGTGTTTTGATATCAAGGCTCATAACTTTATGTTTATTTGCATGCGTGTGTGTTTGTAGACTTTTGTGACATAACTCATGTATAATTTAAGACCAATTTATATTTCACTTACCACTTCTTCTCCCTTGTGCTCATATGTACCCTCAATTTCAAACCATTTTTGTTTTATATTGATTAAAATAGAGGTGTTAGGAATTGATCCAAATTAAATAACAAAAAATAAGGATAAAAAGAAATGGTTGAAACATTTGAACATCACAAGTGCAATAGCTATAATTTGAATAATATGTTTATTTAAAATAATACCTTAAATTTGACAATTATTAAATCCACAATCACATTAAGGAATAATAAAAATTCAAATAATCAAATAAAGGAAATAATAAATTACCAAAGTTTTATCCATGTATAATTGCAATGTATTTCTTCTCTTTTTTTTTTTTTTTTTTTGTCTCTTGTAAAAGTTTGTTTCTTATTCTCTTGACCTCTATTTTCAATTGTTTTAAGAGGGTAGAAACTGAAACAATTGAAATAAATATGAATACACAGTGGCATACATAAAAATAGAGGTTAGTGAAGAGAAAATATGAGTAGATATTAAGGAGAAGAAGAGAAAATGCTGAAAGGAAGAGAAAAAAAACGTAGATAAAAGAAATTATGAAGAAATAGATAAAAATATATTAAAGTTGTTAGTGTCAATTATTATATAGTTTTTCTATTTAATTTCCATAGGATTTATTAGTATTTTTTATATTTTATTTAGTTTATTATTTATAATTAGTATTTTATTAGGATTTTAGTTTATTAGCTTAGTTTTATTTTCTTTTTAGTTTCCTAGTTAATTTATGCAATTTTAGTACGCTTCTATAAGAATTTTGCTTTTCTAAAGAATTTGGGATTGGAGGAAGTTTTGAAGGTGAAAAATTACTGGTTTAGTCCTTGGACGAATTTAGAGTATTTTTCTCTATAAATAGAGAATTTTAGCTCTAAGTTAAGGGAGCCATTGAGGGGACTGTTTTGAAGGCGATTAGACACCAAAAATACAAACAAAAGCTCAATAAGGCAAACAAGAGTTTGAAGATTGAAGCGCACTCAAATGAGTTTTATCTATTCCTCTTTCATTCTCTTATTATTTATTTTATGTTTGCAATTCTTTTTAAAGCCATGTTTGGCTAAAATATATTTTAGAATTTGGTTTTCGAGTAGGTACTTCGACTTATTGGGATTTTTATTTCTTATTAATGATTTGACTTTCAATCAATTTTATGAGTTGTGCTTAATATCTTGTATTCAATTAAGGGCCCAATTGTTTGCATGTTTATGCGTAAATTGCTATCAACAAAAGTTGAGTAATTTACTAGCTTATAACTCATAGGACTTGGGAACCTCGATCACGAAAGTAGACGAATCCTTCGAGGATCCATAAATTGCTAAGGAACTTAATGAGCCCTAATTAATTGACTTGACCATGAAAATAAGTGGCAATTAGTTTTGGCATGCTTAAATGATCTCGAAAGAGACTTTAGGTAATTTAGAGTAGTTTACCTTTGATTGTGATCAATGAAATAGTTGAATTTAATTCCGTAATTTAAGTCCTAACTAGTGAGACAAACCCAATCTCTAATTCTTCCACATTGATTAATTAGATTAATTAGAGTAGATAGTTTATTTTGATTTATTTAATAGTTTATTTTGATTTATTTAATTTTAGTTTGATTCTTGCAATTCTTACCCTTTCCTCATGGGAACAATACTCTACTTATCTCCTTATTACTTGCCACGATCCGTACATCTACGGAGTTGTGCTAACAAGTTTTTTGGCACCGTTGCCAAGGATTGGCGTTACTAATATTAACACATTTTTTCATTTTCGTTAGACTAGCACTTTGTTTTATTTTTATTTGTTTTATTGATAAAATTTTATCGATAAATAATTTGTCATGGATAATGATGGATTTTCTTATCAATTTTTGAGATCTAATACATATGATCTCATATATAATGCAAAACATATGCAATTTAGTTATTTTCCACCTTATTTTTAGTTTTGTAATTGGTGTGGAGAGAACCACGATGGGGCACATTGCCTATATTATTCATATTCACCTCCATCACCTCATTACCACCCATCATGGAGTAGTTGTATGGATCACACTTCAAGTTATCAACAAGAACCTACTTCAAATCTTGAGGCAATGTTTGAAAATTTCATTCAAGAAAAAAAAACAACGATCCTTGGAGATCAAGTTGAAGTAATTCATTCAAGCACAAACTAAGATAAATCAGGAAAATAAGGAGACATTCAGGCAAATCAATTTGAAGTTAGACCAAATGATAGAAAGTCGAACAACATGCCTCCAAAAACTTCAAATGTGTTCTCCTATGGATTGCTCAAAGCAATAAGCATAAGGAGAAAGTGTGTAGGATGATGAGAACACTTTTGGTCAAAATGATAAAGTCACTTTTGAGTTGTGCAAAGATGATAAGCAAGAAGAGATGATAACCAAGGAAATTAAAGAGGTCTCCTAGCGTAAGAATCGGTCTGTAAACATCACGGATGATGAGGTACAAAGTCACTCAACTCAATTTACAGATGAGTTGGATGAGAAAATTATAACAATTCTTGAAGCTACATGGGATGAAGATGAACCATTTATAAGTAACAACGCATATGTTCCATGGCCTATTACGGTCATATAAGGAATCTTTGAAAAGTGTTGGACTGTCTGTGAACCCTCAAGAAAAGCCTTACATTCTTCATGTAATTTCAGAACCAAAGATTTAGCATGTGGAGTCCGTACTTTATTACCTGGCCCCAGGGGAGCCTTGCAAAAGAAAGAAAAGGAAGATGCTTCATGTTCGATTACACCCATGATACTACATATTCAAGGGGTCAAACTAATGATCTTAAATTAGCACTCTTGGGAGGCAACCCAAATTTATTTTATAATTTATTTATTTTTATTAGCATATTTTTTTACTATTTTAATTTTTTTATAGTTTTAATATTATTATTTTTTTATTTTTCTGTGTTTGAATTTATTTTTGTTCTAATATTATTATTTTTTTTGGTGTTTGAATTTTTTTTTTTTTAGTGTTTGAAAAAAATAAATTTCCCTAATGACCACGTCCAATTGCACGGCCATATTCGAGGTTGTGCTCAAAAAAATTTGATTTCAAACAGTAGCAAGCACGACCAGCCATGCAGCCTCAACATGACCGTGTTGTCGTAAGAATAAATTTCAAAATTTAGATAGTGGACAACATGTGTACTAGCACGGCGGTAGGGGGCTGCATTAAAAAAATGACGGAAAAAAAAATTGTGTGGATTGCCCGTGCTGTTGGCACAAAGCACAATTGTGTCTTCAGTGTGGAACATGAGCCTAATTGGTCCAGTACTATTTTTTTTCTTTCTTCACTCTTATTGGTTATTTATTTATTATTTATTTATTTTGGTTTTTAGTTGTTTACTATTTTTTTTATTTTTTTACAAACAAGCATCCACCACCCACTTTTATTTTATTTTATTTTTCTTTTCACATAAATTTAGTAAGCAATTTAGAATTTATTTTGTTTCATTCTTCATTTTTTTTATGTTCATTGAGCGTTATTTTCTTGATTATTTAATGGGCATTGTTCAATTTTATTTAGGGATTGCATCAATTTTAGTTGATTTGATTAAAATTTAAATTTTGGGCATAATTTTTCAATCTATACATTTATAAGCAATTTTTATTTTTTTTTTATATAGTTTGCTCTTAATTTTCATGAATTTATGCTTAATTTAGTTGTGTGTTTATTTGTTTAATTTTTATTTTATTTTATTTTGCTTTTAATTTGGTCCAGGTGATTGTCACAACTCGAACCCATAGGCACGTGACCGGCACTAGGGAATGAGAAAGCGTGAAGCTTCCAAAACCTATAGTAAGCCTTAAAAAAATTTTATATAAAACATTATTCAACTCAACATATTCTAATAAAAATCTGGCAGAGTTTCCTCTGTACCGGAAAAAAAATCCAAACATGTAAAAGCAAATTACACTCCCAATAACACAATCCAAACACCATTACTTCAATATCACCAACATATCAAACTCAAGTCTATCTATATATTACACATTACAACACATTAATCAAAATAGCTATCAAAACAACAAAACCTCCAACACTACTACGGCGGTGTCTAGAATTATTAACAAATTACTACACAAGTGATAATATTATTACAATAACCTACATAAAGCAGTCGGTGAAGAATGAGTCCGACGCAAGGGTGGAGAACAAATAGAAGACTCCTAAACTCCTGAAATATAATTGAGAGGAGTCAGACCTCACTAAGTAAGCTAATTAAAAGAAATGCATGCCATTTGAAAATCTCCTTTATTAAAAATAATATATATTATTTTTATTACTTTAAATAATATTTACAATTTATATTTGAAAGTATTGATTTACCAAAATTCATTTTTATAAATCTAAAAGAATACATAAAATCTCATAAAAACCTTTGAAAATAAAATAATCTTCGCTTAAAATATTTTAAGGGAAAAATTATGGTAGAACCCTAAACCATAATTCTAATGGCCACTTGGCTCTCTTATTCATCCAACGACTGCCGGTTCTCGAGAACTAAGCTTCAACCGAGTTACCAGCCACAGTCAATCTCTTAGTCCAATATTTATTGGCGGCTCCCGAGAGCTAAGCATCAACCAAGTCACTGGTCCCAGTAAATATTTAAAAAATCTATGCCCAAGAGCTATGCATCAACCGAGCTTTTCTAAATACAAAACGCCCAAGAGCTAAACATCAACCGAGCTTTGCAAATAAATTTCTTAATAAGGGCCCGACTCAAATCATTACATGTATGCACACGGTCCTGATGACACCTATCAAGTAGCCTGTTCTACCAGTCTTTCCCAAAAACATATAATTAAAATATATAAGATGCACAAAATGCTATAATTGCAAATGAAAATACCCTTAATTTCTCACAATATTCTTATAATAAAATTATAATAACAAATAACCAAATTAAAGCATCAACAATCATTATAATAAAATGATGATGATAAAATTAACATTGAATATAATCAACATATTAAATTCTGGAAATATAAATTCTTTAACTAATTTTTTTCCTTTTTAAATATATTCAAGTAATTTATACTTAATGTGTAAATCCAACACACATTTCAACATTAACTTACAAGTGGAGCGAGCTAGCTGACGTATCCTCGTCCGCCTAGTTTCCGATGCTCCCACTCCAGTATTCTCTGAAATAAATCATATGTTTTTTATTTAAAACACGATTATGCGTAATGAATAAAATTCATTAAAATTTCTCAACACCTAATAATAATTAATAAAATTATAATACTACCTTAATTTTCATAGTTCCAACTATTGATACATATAAATCATTTTCATACTTTTATTACTTAAAATCAATCTTAAACATGTTAAATAACTTGAAATTCAATTAAAATTTGAATAAATAATAAAATACAATAATTTCTCTAAAAATACATAGTAACCATAATCTTTCAAAAATTTATATCTTAAATTCTACACATAATTTCACAAAACTCTCTTAACAAAGTTTACTCTACACATAATATAGTATTTAATAAAAATATAAAAAATTTAGGTCCGAAACAGTAGCCCTGAATAGTAACCGAGCCCGGAATAGTGACCGAAAATTCAACCTTCTCAAAAAATTGCAAACCATGCATTAAAAGAAAGCTCTCAACCTCAATTTCAATAATATCAACTCAATTTAGCCTAATTTAAACTCAATTGAACGAATTTTATCAAAAACTCTAAAAATTGATTACCTCAAATTGAGGTGCTTGCCCAAGTTAATTCCCGAAATTGATTGAGGTGAAAGACAACCCAGAGGAAGAGGAGTTGATCAAGACCAGCGGCAAGGTCAGAGCTAGCCAGAGTCAGCGACGGTGGCCCTCTTTCAGTCCAGCGAAGAGAAGAAACCGAAGAGGAAGGAGAAGGAGAAGACCGGCTGAAGAGGGAAGCTATTGTCGGCGATCTTCTGGTGGCTTCTGATGTCTGGTGGTGGCCTAAGGTAGCTGGGGTGACTGGCTGGCAGAATCGGGAACGAGAGGAGGAAGAAGAAGAAAAGAAAAAAAAAAGGAAGAAAGAGAAAAGGAAAATAATTTGTATATATTATTTTTTTTAATAAAGTACAAAAGTACATAATATGTATTTTAAAAATAAAATATCTACCCACAATAATGCATACACATAATATATACATATCTATAAACACACTCTTAATTAATAAATTTACTAAAATACTCATCTAACACAATTTTATAAAATAATACTTAAGACTTAATAATTTTCCATTTTAAAATTAATAATTAAAACTATGGATCATTACAGTGATGTTCTTAGCTCTTGATTCTCATGTGCTTATCAATTTTCCACCTCTATAAGGAGAAGAGTATTACATCACACTAGGGGAGTATTAGTTTTATTGTTTTTCTTGTCATTTAATTCCTTTACTTTCATTATTTATTTATTTGTTCTTTGTGTGTTTGTTTGCTTCTTTCACATTAAGGACAATGTGAAGTTTAAGTGTGTGTGTGTTTGTTTTATCTGTTGCATTTGTGTTAATTATAAATGTTTCATTTGTGTGATTGCATTAATTTCATTTTTTAAGTCTTATGAATTACTAAATTCATGATTAGGGACAATGAATGGAAGAGTGTGTAGTTTTGATAGCACTAAAATTGAGGGTGTTTATTTTTAAGGATGGTTGAACATAATTCTTATGAGTAAATGATTTAATTTTCATAATCTAAACAAGGCTTTTAAGATAATGATATAGGCATAGTTTTTCTTTTAAAAATAGTTATTAATTGGGTTTGTAAAATAAAAAAGAAAAAAAAGGCAAGATAGAGTGTAAAACACACTGGCCACAAAAAAAAGCAAGATGCAGGTAAAACACACTCGCTAAAGAAAGAAAAAAAAAGGTGAGATTGAGTGTAAAACACACTCACCGAATCAAATCATTGTGAGATGGAGCGTAAAACGCACTCACAAAACAAAAAAAAATTGAATTTTGCATATCCCATGATATTTCCATGAAATTATTTTATTTTGTTTTGATTCCTATTGAATCTTTACATAAGTTAATGTTATTAGCACAGTAACATGTCATTATAAATAGTTATTCTTTATGTAACAAATAGTTTGTTATTTTTTTACAATATATTTATCTATTGTAACCTACTAGAAACAAAATACCTTTCTCCATTCACTTTTACATGGTATCAAAGCTTGATGGTATCAAATACCGAAACTCATTTGATTGTTCCTGTCACTTCTTCTTCATCTTCTTCAACCTTTACTCAAGTTAATTTTTCTATCAAACTTACTGCACAAAATTACTTAGCTTGGAAGACTCAACTTATACCTCTTTTGAATTCAAAAGATCTTATGGAATTTGTAGATGGATCTCAACCACCACCGTCTCCCACCGTCATGGATATTGATACTCCTCCTTCTACAACTCCAAACCCTAAATTTCAAGTGTGGTTTAAAAAGGATCAGTTGCTATTGTCTTGGATCTTCTTCTCCTTCACCGAAGAGATCTTTCCCTATGTTATGGGTGTCATATCCACTTTTCAAGCATGGACTGCCCTCGCTAATGCCTTTGGAGCTGTGTCTCAAAATCGACAACTCCAGCTTCATATTGAACTTCAAGAGTTAAAAAAGAATGACCTTTCAATCACTAAATATTTGGGGAAGGCGAAGTCTATTAATGACGAACTAGCCGCCACCAGAAGAAGCATGTCAGCTGCAGAATTCAATGCCATAATCTTTTGCAATATCGACATTGAATATCAAGGTATCATCTCCTCCTTGAATCTTTTGGCAGAACCGGTAACATTTAATGAGTTACACAATTAATTAGAATCTCATGAAATCCTTCTAAAAAGTAATTCTATTTTCTAGGTGGTATGCCCTAGAGGCCAATCATATATTTGACATTGTAAAATATCCTAAATGGCAATAAAATAATATTCTATTATTTAAAGTGTTTATTTAATTAAATATTTATCCATTAGCATAATGTTAAATAAATTTATTGTCAATAGTTGATGATATGAGTGACAAATTTATTTAGTACATATGCTATAAAATTATTCATAGTCAGTAAATTAATATTTGGGTAATATTAATTTGACTATCACCTCTGTCTATTTTTCTTGTCTTGAATGGTAAATAATACTAATAGTGGGAGGTAGTGAGTCTCATACTACTTGATATGAGATATAAGAATAGACATATGGATACTCATGTGATGGGTGGATCGAACATGACGTTAGATTTGTGATTGCGTGGATATTCATTTATAGTTAACAATTATAATCTAGGCCATAATGGTGCATATAGTCCTTTGACCTGAGGTGACACGGTCATCCACATTTAAGTGGTTAGGGTTTATTACCGCTTACATACTTGTGTTAATCATACATGGGTACATGGCATGTGGTGGCTTTAGATAGTTAAATGTAGGGATGAGCGTTCAGCCAAGATGGGATTCATTGCCTGGAGTGAACAGGGATAAGATCATATGCTATCTAAGTTCTTTCTTAATGAAAAAGTTCCTGGCCAGGACAAACATGACACGAACTGAAAGAGTTTCAATGTTGGCTATGTTTTATCAAAGAATTAGAACTTGAGATGATGTCATATGATATAACTATTAGAGTTTGACTAAACCGTGACTCTAAGCTATATCGAGATCTTCTAATGAAGGGATTTTAGTGCACGGTAATTATGACCAAAGGGTTCGTGTGACTCAATAAATGCATTCATTTCTAATTGGGCAATTATGATATCGATGCTAGGGGTCACTCATAACTTATGAGAACTAAATGCGTATAATTGGGATTTTCACATTTAGACTTTAAAAGAGTTTCAAACAATATCAAGTGTTGATATTATCTTCTCATTGCCAATTAGATATAAACCTAGTAAGTCACACCTAAAAGAGCTCTACCAAATTACGTTAATATAAATCTAATTATTGATTAAAGAATTTAATCAATTAATTAAGATTAATGGAATTGGATTTATGCTTTAAGCAATGATTCTAGCATATCATGAAATCTAATTCAAATAAGGGTTTAATTATTAATTTATACTTAATAATTTATATTGTTCCTAATTGGACTTGGATTAACGGCCCAAGTTGTTTGGGCTTAGGCCCAAAAGCATTTTGGATCAAAGATTAATCCAAGATGTTGAGAAAGCCCATGGACCTAATCTAAGCCCATTTGTTAGACGGATTGGGCTTGGGCCAAGTATTGGCCCAATTACTAAGCCCAAGTCCATGTATGTGTGAATGGACAAATTTGTCATGTTAGGCATACATTATCTCTTAAGTGTATAATGTTTACCATGGCAAATGATAAGTATTAAGCTTGGCTTATTAGGCTTGGCATGTTAGGCACATTATCCCTAATGTGTAAAATGTTGACCTTGGCCAAATTAATATTAGGTTACATGATTAAGTGTAGAGAATGTATGTAGACATATACATGAGATGTATTAATTATCTACATAATTCTTGGTACACTAGATAAGTATACAAGTTGTATACTTATCATGACAAATCATATACATGTGATGTAAGAGACTATGTCATTAGCGTCAGCTTTCTCTACATATAAATATATAACCTAAGAAATGTTCTTAAGGTTAGACAATTAAGAGACTTTTTGTAGAGACACAAAAAGAGAGAAACATATACACACTACAAACCCTAGGTGTTCTTGCAAGAGAATTGAGTTAGTGCAATTTTCTAAGGGTCAATAGAGAGGGTACTTATTACTAAGCTTAATCAAAGCAAGAAGGTGATGGGAAAAGCTTTGGTGTTTCAAACTAGAGGCCGAATACTTGGGAGGCTAAGCATTTGATTCAAGATTTGAACCAAAAGATCCAAAGCTTGTAGAATACTTATGGTCTACATCAAATTTAGGAGATTGTAAGTTTTCTTGAAACTTATAATTCCTAGGTTGTTGTTTACATGTTGTTTTGATATTTTTCTATGTGTTAAATGCAAATTCGATCCTTGGAATTGGAATTCTTCATGTTATGAAGTGTTATGCAAGTGAAAATTTTAAAATTTCACCCTATCTAAGGCTTGTACTCACCACACATCAAAGTTGCATAACCATTTCCTTTCAGCGGTATCAGAGTATCTTTTTGCACTTAACACATGCTAAATTGATTGATAATTGCAAGTGTTATGATTATGATTGTTGTTAGTTGCAAGTGTTGTGGCTAAACATAAGCTTTCATGATTATATGCATGGCACTTTAATCCTAACTTGCAATAGGCGCATCTTACGTGGCCTTTGCTTGAAATACATACATGGAATGTTCATGGACTTAGATTACATCCTTATTTTTATAATAATAATTAATTTTATTATTTGGAATGTAATTAAATGTTAATTACATAGTGTTAGGATTTAATATTGACCTTAGAATGCCAAGGATTAAATGTAATTCACAAAAGTTGTAACATGGAGATTGTAGTGTTCAAGATGGGATGTTGTCTTGAGTCTGCACACCCGTGCCAACTCAAGGCTTGAGTCAACACATCCAACCTCTGTAATAAGTCAGCACGCTTTCAATTCTAACCATGGTTACAAGGCCCATGGTGATATGGCCCAAGGTGTAATGGCCCAAGGTGTTATGGCCCAAGATGACAAGGCCCATAATATATTCTACGAGTTAGAATATGATTAGGAGAAGCCCCTGATCACTCCATATTTGTGCATCCATCTTGCATGTTCTATGTATATATGTGATATATTTTGTAGCATGTTATATTTGATGCCATGAAATGTATAAGTATGTGATATGTATATAAATGGTTAATGTGCAAAGTGAGACCTTAAATAAAGACCCAAAAATCTTCCAAACTAAATTTAGGTCTAGGCTCTCCATTGGAGCAATAACTTGCATGGTTTTAGGATTATGTGCATCGATTATGGATACATTGGGGTGTACATAAGGCCTAAGACATTCATGTAGTGTTATTGTTAAGTATGAGATGTTGTGGGTGTATGGATACACTATGAATCAAGAATGGCAAATAGGAGTACCTGAGGTTTTTAGTGTTCAAATCCATACATTACACTAATTTAATGGTGTAGGCCTAACTAACGAGAAGAGGCCAAGAATGGCAATTATGTGTACCTGAGTTCTCTAAACATTAGGAGCCAGATTAATGGAATCTTACATGAGATATGATGGGAAAAGGTTGTCCACTTAATGAAAACTAATATTGCAAGAATAGCAATGTGTACTTGAGGGATATTAGTGACCCATTAAGAACTCCATCACCCACTAGAAATCCATCCAAGAAGGGATTTTTGTTTCCTATTTGGAAGTATAGGATTCGCCAAGTTAGTGGGAGGCCATTATGATTAAAGACCAAATCTAATGGTAAAATTATCAATGTCATTTAACTAATAATCTTGTTATATTTTATAGCAATTTGATAATATGAGGTCATCAAACCCACTAAGCATCATTCTCGAAAACTATAGACTCACCAAACCTAATTTTATTGATTGGCTACGTAATCTAAAAGTTATTTTGGCCTCTGAATGCATTTTATATATTTTGGAACAAAGTCCTCCCAGACCCCTTCTACCAAATGCTACGTAAGAAGAACGTGACACTCTTGTAAAATGGAAAGATGATGACTTACAAGCACGTTGCATTATGTGGGCTTCCATAAGCAATGAACTTCATAAACAATATGAGAAGTACACTAATGCAAAGGAAATCCTACTTCATATGCAAGAGTTGTTTAGTGAACAAAGTAGGATCGCTAGTTATGAGATATCTAAGCGGTTTTTCATGCTAAAATGAAGGAAGGTAAGGATGTAGGAGCTCACGTGAATTCTATGATTCATTCCATTGAGGAACTTAAAAGTCTAGATTTCATAATGGATGCTTAACTCCAAACCAATTTGATCTTACAATCCCTTCTGGAGTCATTTCGGCAAACCATTGCTAATTTCCATATGAACAAAATTAAGTGTACTCTTGTGGAATTATTAAATATGCTTGTGACGGCCCAAAAGGCTATTGACAATGAAAAGGGGAAGGAGGTTGCTTTGATTGCCTCTTCTAGTGGGACTAGAAAGAACAAGGGCAGAAAAAGCAAGAAAGGAAATGAAAGAGTTCCTAAAACTTCAGGAGGAGTAAGTGAGAACAAAGGCAAAGGAAATGTTTCTATTGCCAAGGAGATAGACATTGGAAAAGAAATTGTCCTAAGTTCCTTAAATCAAACAAGATTGGAGAAGGTGAGACTTTCTCTAATTTAATTATTTCCAAATGTTCTAAGAGCTCATTTAATGTATGGGTGTTGATACCGGTGCTAGTTCTCACATATGTTCTTCCTTGTAAGATCTAGCAAGTGAAAGAAGGTTGGGGTCAAATGAGGTGACTCTAAAGCTTGGAGATGGAGCAAGTGTTGCTACCAAAGCTATGGGAACCACCTCTATTGACTTAAATGATCATGTTTTTTTATTGAACAAATTTTTATATATACCTAATGCTTATAAGAACATCATCTCTATTTCTAGTTTGACTAGAAAAGGTTATAAGTTTTTATTTGAGAGAGACGTATGTACTATCTATTTTGATAATGAGATAGTTGGCATGGGTTATGTATTACATAGTCTTTATAATATTGATAATAAATCCAATAATAAAAAATATCCAACCAATGTGAATGTTGTGAATACAATGCTAATTGACAATGCCTCTAATCCAAAATATCTATGGCACTTGAGATTATGTCACATTGCGGAAGATAGGATCAACAAGTTGGAAAAGATGAGAATCTTAAGCAATCTTGAATCCGCATCCATTCCGACTTATGAGGCTTGTCTTCAAGGCAAGATGACTAGATCACCATTTGTTGGACAAATAGCAAGAGCCAAATATGTGTTGGAAATAATACATAGTGATGTATGTGGGCCATTTAATCAAATGGCAAAAGGCGAGTTCTACTACTTTATTACCTTTATAGATGATCTATCAAGGTATGGACATTTATATTTAATGAAATATAAAAGTGAATCCCTTGAAAAGTTCAAGGAATTCAAGGTCCAAGTAGAGAACCAAACGGGAAAAAGTATTAAAATCCTACGATCTTATCAAGGAGGTGAATACTTAAGTACCGAATTTGTTGAATTCCTTAAGGAACATGGCATTATTTCACAACTAAATCCACCCGACACACCTCAATTAAATGGTGTATCCGAAAGGAGAAATCAAACTCTATTAGATATGGTTCAATCAATGATGAGCTATATGGATTTGCCTACTTTCCTTTGGGGTTTTGCATTATAAACTGTTGCTTACATCCTAAATCATGTTCCATCTAAATCTATTTCTACCACACTATATGAAATACGGCATGGTAAGGCACCAAGTCTTAAGCATGTTAAGATTTGTGGATGTCCATCTTATATCTAAAGGCTGAAAACGGACAAATTGGATGCAAGGTTAATTCAAGGTAGATTTATTGGATATCCTAAAGATAGTTTAGGATATTATTTCTATCTTCTTGCTGAATAAATTGTTGTTGTAAGCAGAGATGTCATATTTCTTGAGAAAGAGTTTTTTCAAGAAGGTGGTAAAGGAAGGAAGATAGTATTAAAAGATGAATCTTCTAATGAAGCCAATCAAGTTTATCAAATGGATGTTAATCAAGAGTCTAACCCCACTGAAAATATCATCACACTAACTCCTAGAAGATCAAGTTGGCTATCTCATCCACTAGAGAGATACGGTTTTCTACATAGTATGCAAGAGTTGCATATTCATGAAGAAAACAATCATGATGATGATCCTACAACATATGAAGAAGCTTTATCAGATAAAGATTCTTCAAAATGGCTTGAAGCAATTAAAGCTGAAATGGATTCCATGTACACAAACTAAGTCTGGACACTTGTTGATCCACCTGAAGGTATTGTACTTATAGGATGTAAATGGGTCTTCAAGAGAAATATTGGTGCAAATGGAAAGGTTGATACCTATAAAGCAAGGCTTGCAGCGAAAGGGTTTCACCAAAGGCAAGGGATTGACTATGAGGAAACCTTCTCACCAGTAGTTTGCTTAAATCCATTCAAATACTTCTCGCAATAACTGCACACTATGATTATGAGATTTGGTAAATGGATGTCAAAACTACTTCCGAGGAAGGTTCCAAAGTGTGCAAGCTTAATAGATCAATTTATGGTCTATAGCAAGCTTGAAGGAGTTGGAATCATCATTTTGATGAAGCCATTTGATCTTTTGGTTTTATTAAAAATGAAGATGACCCTTGTGTGTACAAGAAGGTTAGTGGGAGCTAACTCACTTTCCTAGTACTATATGTAGATGATATTTTATTAATCGGGAATGATATTGGTATGCTTACAAATGTGAAACTATGGTTGTGTAAAACTTTCTCCATGAAAGACTTAGGGGAAGCTACCTATATTCTTGGCATTTAAGTCTATAGAGATAGATCGAGAAGAATGATAGGTTTATCCCAAAGTCTTTACTTGGAAAAGGTGTTGAAGAGGTTTAACATGCTTGATTCTAAGAGAGGATTGTTACCTTTTAGGCATGGTATCCATTTACCCAAGGGTATATCACCTAAAACACCCTAGGAAATGGAACAAATGGTTAAAGTTCTTTATGCTTCGGCTATAGGAAGCTTGATGTACGCTATATTGTGTACCAGGCCTGATATTACCTATGTTGTTAGTGTGAATAGCAGGTTTCAATCTAATCCAGGTATGGAACACTGGATAGCTATTAAGGCAATCTTTAAGTACTTGAGAAGGACTAAAGATTTAGTCTTAACTTATGGAGGAGGTGATCTACAAATAGATGGTTTCACGGATTTTGATTTCCAATCAGATGTAGATGATAGGGGTTTGTGTTTATTTGTAATAGAGGAGCAATGAGCTAGAAGAGTTCCAAGCAAGGTGTCACTACTGATTCCACTACATAAGCCCAGTATATAGCTGCATTGAATGTTGCTAGAGAGGCTATTTGGATTAAAAATTTCATTACTAAACTTGGAATTATTCCTTCCATTCTATACCTGATTCCTCTCTATTGCAACAACAATGAAACCATTGCTTTGGCAAAGGAACCGAGGTCTTACCAAAAATCCAAACAAATAAAAAGGCGTTTTCATATTATCAGATAACTTATTGGAAAAGGCAATATCATCATGCCAAAGATAGCTTCATTTGAAAATGTCACTGATCCACTTACTAAAGCATTAACACAACTACAGCTAGATCGACATCTTAAGAAGATGGGTCTAAGATAATATAGTGATTGGCTATAGTGCAATTAGGAGATTGTTAGCATAAGAGGTATGCCCTAAAGGCCAATCACATAGTTAACATTGTAAATTATCCCAAATGGCAATAAAATAATATTCTATTATTTAAAGTGTTTATTTAATTAAATATTTATCCATTAGCATGATGTTAAATAAATTTATTATCAAGAGTTGATAATATGAGTGACAAATTTATTTAGTACATATGCTATAAAATTCTTCGTAGTCAGTAAATTAATATTTAGGTAATATTAATTTGACTATCACCTCTGTCTATTTTCCTTGATTAGTATGTGATACTAATAGTGGGAGGTAGTGAGTCTCATACTACTTTATATGAGATATCAGAATAGACATGTGGATACTCATCTGATGGGTGGATTGAACATGACATTGTATTTATGATTGCGTGGATATTCACTTATAGTCAACAATCACAATCTAGGTCATAATGGTGCATATAGTCCTTTGACCTGAGGTGACACGGTCATCCACATTTAAGTGGTTAGAGTTTTTTACCGCTTACATACTTGTGTTAATCATACATGAGTATATAGTGTGTGGCGGCTCTAGATAGTTAAATGTAGGAATGAGTGTTCAACCAAAATGGGATTCATTGCCTAGAGTGAACTGGGATAAGATCATATGCTATCTAAGTTCTTTCTTGATGAATAAGTTCCTGGACAGGACAAACATGACACGACTAAAAGAGTTTTAGTGTTGGTTATGTTTTATCAAAGAATTATAACTTAAGATGATGTCATATGATATAACTATTAGAATTTGACTAAACCATGACTCTAAGTTATATCGGGATCTTATAATGAAAGGATTTTAGTGCAAGGTAATTATAACCAAAAGGTTCGTGTGATTCAATACATGCATTCATTTCTAATTGGGTAATTGTGATATCGATGCTAGGGGTCACTCACAACTTATGAGAACTAAATGTGTATAATTGGGATTTTCACATTTAGACTTGAAAGAAGTTTCAAATAATATCAAGTGTTGATATTATCTTCTCATTGCCAATTAGACATGAATTTAGTAAGTCACACTTAAAACAGCTCTACCAAATCACCGTTAATATTAATCTAATTATTGATTAAAGAGTTTAATCAATTAATTAAGATTAATGGAATTGGATTTATGCTTTAAGCAATGATTCTAGCATATCATGAAATCTAATTCAAATAAGGGTTTAATTATTAATTTATACTTAATTAATATGAGATATTAATTAGAGTATTAAATCAATAATTTATGTTGTTTCTAATTGGACTTGGATTAATGGCCCAAGTTGTTTGGGCCAAAGATTAATCTAAGATGTTGAGAAAGCCCATGGACCTAATCCAAGCCCATTTGTTATATAGATTGGGCTTGGGCCAATTTTTGGCCCAATTACTAAGCCTAAGTCCATGTATGTGTGAATGGACAAATTTGTCATGTTAGGCATACATTATCTCTTTAGTGTATAATGTTGACCATGGAAAATGATAAGTATTAAGCTTGGCTTATTAGGCAGGCACATTATCCCTAATGTGTAAAATGTTGACCTTGGCCAAATTAATATTAGGTTACATGATTAAGTGTAGAGAATGTATGTAGACATATACATGAGATGTATTGATTATCTACATACTTTTTGGTGCACTAGATAAGTATACAAGTTGTATACTTATCATGACAAATCATATACATGTGATGTAAGATATTATATCATTAGGGTTAGCTTTCTCTACATATAAATATATAACCTAAGAAATGTTCTTAAGGTTAGACAATTAAGAGACTTTTTGTAGTGACACAAAAAGAGAGAAACACATACACACTACAAACCCTAAGTGTTCTTGCAAGAGAATTGAGTTAGTGCAAGTTTCTAAGGGTCAATAGAGAGGGTGCTTGTTACTAAGCTTAATCAAAGTAAGAAGGTGATTGGAAAAGCTTTGGTGTTTCATGCTAAAGGCCTAACACTTGGGAGGGTAAGCATTTGATTCAAGAGTTGAACTAAAAGATCCAAAGCTTGTAGAATACTTGTGGTCTACATCAAACTTAGAAGATTGTAAATTTTCTTGAAACTTAGAATTCCTAGGTTGTTGTTTACATGTTGTTTTGATATTTAACTATATGTTGAATGGAAATTGGATCCTTGGGATTGGAATTCTTCATGTGATGAAGAGTTATGCAAGTGAAAATTTTAAAATTTCACCCTATCTAAGGCTTGTGCCCACCACACATCAAAGTTGCATAACCATTTCCTTTCACCCACTTACCATAACTAATAAACACTAGGAGTGGCACTCTATATTGCAAGATGAGTTAAATGCACTTCTTCAAAACCACACTTGGCAACTTGTTCCAAGACCCTCCCATCACAACACAATGGGAAACAAATGGATTTACCGCATTAAGAGGAACCCGGATAATAGTATATTACGCTACAAATCAAGACTTATAGCCAAGGGATACAATCAACAAAATGGAATAGACTATGACCAAACCTTCAGTTTGGTGGTAAAATTAACTACAATTTGCCTAGTTCTCTCTTTAGCAGCCATGCAACACTGGACTTTACAATAATTAGACATCTTCAATGCTTTTCTACATGGTGATCTTTCTGGCACTATCTATATGGAACAACCTCAATGGTTCCAAGATGCTCAGCACCCTGATTATGTTTGTCTTCTCAAAAGATCACTTTATGGCTTAAAGCAGGCACCACGTGCATGGTTCTCTCGGTTTAGCCATTTTCTATTGCACCATGGATTTTCGTCTTCCAAGGCAGACTCATTTATATTCTATTTACAACAAGGCACTGATTTAGTGATTTTACTAATTTATGTGGATGATATAATTGTTACAGGTTCATCTCCTACTCTTATATAGAATAGCATCTCTCAACTTCAAAGTGAATTTTTGGTGAAAGATGTCCAACATTTGCAATACTTCCTCAGTATTTAAGTATACCACCACCCTACTAGCATCTCCATCAGTCAAAAAAAATATTAAAATGATCTTCTTAATTAAACAAGGATGCAAGACGGCGAAGGCTGCCTCACTCCTATGGCGACCATACCTCCTTTGTCCAAACATAATGGCAAAGCATTCGACAATCCTCAACTTTACAAACATGTGGTTGGCGCACTTTAATATGCAACCTTCACTCACCTGGATATCACATTTGTAGCCAATCATCTATGTCAATTCATGCACTCCCCAACTGACATCCATTAGACTGTAACAAAACGGCTTCTACAGTACCTCAATCACATAATCAATTACTCTCTTCACTTTGCCTCCAATAACAATCTCTCTCTTCAATGCTATTCTAACAGTGACTGGGGTGGTTGCCCAAACATAAGAAGGTCCACTAGTGGCTATAGAGTTTATATCGATAGCTCACTTATCTTATGGATTACTAAGAAGCAAGTTACAGTTGCACATTCTTCATCTGAAAGTGAGTATAAAGCTCTTGCTAACACTACAGCCGAATTGATTTGGATTCAATCTTTGTTAAGTGAACTTGGTTTCTCTTGTCTAACTAAACTGATTTTATGGTGTGATAATATTAGGGCCATTTATATGTCATCCAATCCCATTTTCCATGCACGCACCAAATATATTGCACTTGACTTTCATTTTGTTCATAAGCAAGTGGCAAAAGGCCTCATTCAAATCGGTTACATCTCATCCAAAGACCAAATTGGTGATATCTTCACCAAGCCTCTAGGTGTTCTCCAATTCCAGCATTTCTGCTCCAAGTTACTTCTTCAAGCTCACTCCCTATTAGCTTGTCCAGAGGTATTAGGACAGTAACATGTCATTGTAAATAGTTATTCTTTAGGTAACAAATAGTTTGTTATTTGTTTACAGTATACTTATCTCTTGTAACCCACTAGTGTATAAATATCCTTTGTATTTACGTCCATAATACAATAGAAATAAAATACCTTTCTTCATTCACTTTTACAAGTGCTTGGGTTGTGTTTTCTAAATTGTTTGCATATGAGATATTTTTGTCTAATCATCCTCATTAATTAGCATTTTTGGGTTTGATGTTGTTAAGATTGCATATCTTGGAAGTTTAGAGTCTTTGGTTGTGGTTAAGTAAATTCATTTGTGTTGATTTACTTAAGGACAAGCAAGGTCTAAGTGTGGGGGAATTTGTTAGTGTCAATTATTACATACTTTTTCTATTTAATTTCCATATGTTGATTAGCATTTCTTTATATTTTATTTAGTTTATTATTTATAATTAGTGTTTTATTAGGATTTTAGTTTATTAGCTTAGTTTTATTTCCTTTTTAGTTTCCTAGTTAATTTATGCAATTTTGGTATTTTTTGTATAGGAATTTTGCTTTCCTAAAGAATCTGGGATTCAAGCCAATAACTAAGGAGCTATTTTATGAAGATATTTTCCTAATTGGAGGAGGTTTTAAAGGTGAAAATTGTTGGTTTAGTCCTCGGACGAATTTAGGGTATTTTTCTCTATAAATAAAGAATTTTAGCTCTAAGTTAGGAGAGCCATTGAAGGGACTATTTTGAGGGGGATTAGACACGAAAAATACAAACAAAAGCTCAAGAAGGCAAACTAGGGTTTGAAGATTGAAGCTCGCTCAAACGAGTTTTATCTATTTCTCTTCTTCATTCTCTTATTATATATTTTATGTTTGTAATTCTTTTTAAAGCCATGTTTGGCTAAACTATATTTTAGAGTTTGGTTTTGGAGTAGCTACTTAGACTTGTTAGGATTTTTATTTCCTATTAATGATTTGATTTTCAATCAATTTTATGAGTTATGCTTAACATCTTGTATTCAATTAAGAGCCTATTTATTTGCATGTTTATGGGTAAATTGCTATCAATGAAAGTTGAGTAATTTACTAGCTTATAACTTATAGGACTTGGGAACCTCGATCATGAAAGTAGATGAATCCTTCAAGGATCAATAAATTACTAAGGAACTTAATGAGCCCTAATTAATTGACTTGACCATAGTAATTAGTTTTGGCATGCTTAAATGATCTCGAAAGAGACTTTAGTTAATTTAGAGTAGTTTACCCTTGATTGTGATCAATGAAATAGTTGAATTTAATTTTGTAATTCAAGTCCTAACTAGTGAAACAAACACAATCTCTAGTTCATCCCCATTGATTAATTAGAGTAGATAGTTTATTTTAATTTATTTAATTTAATTCTTGCAATTTAGTTTGATTTGTGCTAACTAGGGAAAATTGATTTACAGTTAGTACTTAGTACTCTTTCCTCATGGGAACGATACTCTACTTATCACTTTAATACTCGTCACGATCTATACACTTGCAAAATTATGTTAACAAGTTTGTTCCTTATTCTCTTGACCTCTATTTTCAATTGTTTTAAGACGGTAGAAACTAAAACAATTGAAGTAAATACAAATACACAGTGGTGTACATAAAAATAGAGGTTAGTAAAGAGAAAATGTGAATATATATCAAAGAGAAGAAGAGAAAATGGTGAAAGGAAAGTGAAAAAAAATGTAGATAAAAGAAATTATGAAGAAATAGATAAAAAGATATTAAAGTGAAGAAGATGAAAGAGTAAAGAAATATTAAAGGAAAGAAAAAGAAAAGAGTGTGAAGAGATATTAAAAAGAAGAAGGGGAAAAGGTTGAAAAGTAATCTAAGCAAGTTGCAAATATAGAGTAACATAAGTCATATTGTTAAAAAGCCACGTGTCGAAATAATAGGAGATCTCATGTAATGTTCAGCTTTATTATATTTAGATAGATATAACATTTGCCACCATTCGAATTAGCAGACACATCAATGGGTACCGAATTTGCCACAATTTAGAATTTGCTCTACTACACCTTCACAAACCCCATACCAACTTGTCGGCGATTTAATCAATCCCCACCAGAGAAACTGGGATCCAATATCCTCATTCAACTATTTGATGCTAATAAAAATGAAGCAATTGAACAAATTCCAATCATGGGATAAGGGGGAGAAGACAAGCTCATTTGGCATTATGAAAAGTAAGGAAAATACTTAGTCGGGTCAAGATACAACTACCTAAAATCCTTAAGTAGTAGCTTCTTGAATGGCTCCAGTCCAATAACATCATAGAATGCAACTAACTCTCTCTTGAAATCTATATGGACTCTTAAAATACTAGAGAAAATAAAATTTTTCATATAGCGATGTGTGAAAAATTCTCTAGCTACAGAAGTGAATCTAGCAAAAAAAGGCTGCAAAATAAATACAATATGCTAAATCTGTCATGTAACATAAGAAACACTTGAACACTCTTTGTTCCTATGCACAAAGGCATAACTAGTTTAGTTCGGAACCTTTCTCATATACATACCAGCAGATGCAATCATTCACATCCTAGAGGCTAAAAGCTACCGAACTTCTGCAATCCATAAATCAAGACTGGTCCTTAGAATTAGCCACTTTCACTTGCTGGCAAATCTAGAAGGCAAAGAATGATGAGCTATTCAGAAACTCCTCATATGACCCCTCGATAGTGGTAAAAAGAAAATCAATAGACAATGGAATGAGTGGATGGAATTCAACAAGGAATAGCGGCAACAGCAAGGATCAAAAGAGAATATAGTCAACAAGGGGAAATTTCCCAACATGGACCAACTCAAGATTAACTGTGATCTAGCCTTTAACTCAAAAATGATGGTTTCGTTAATAGCTTTTATCTGTAGAAATTTCAAAGGAGAAATCATCAAGGTAGAAGCAAAACACATAAAGAGTAGGTCATCAGCAGTCACAGAAGTTCTAACCACAAGGGAAGCTTTCAGGTTTGCAAAGAACCACAATTTAGAGAATATCATCATTGAGACATATGCTCAAAAAATTATCAATGCAGTCAAGTAAAATGGGAAATAGTAGCAGTAATTGAAGAGATAAAGGTCATTCAAGCTGAGATTGGTGTAACTGCAATTAAAATAGAGTATGTAAATAACAATCCAACCAGGTAGCAAATTGATTGTCTAAAGATGTTTTTCTACTAGGAAATGGTGATATTTGGAGTAATATTCCAAAATGAACTGCTCCACAATGATGTAATTACTACCTCTTTTATTTAATGAATTCCTTTGGATTCTGACAAAAAAAAAATTAGCAGCCACACACAGTGGAGAGACCTGCACTTAGAGATTTCGAATAGTGTTATTAATCAAATATTTACAACGGAAACCTACCTCTATACACATCCCCAATTGCAAAATAAATATAAAAATCTTACCACAAGATAAAGAAAATTAGAATTTTTCCAAAAATAAACCAAAAACCAAAAATATTATCAAAAGCCATATTGACCAAAAATATTTGCAAAAACTAACTTTTCCTAACTTTTTTCTTTCAAATATGGACCACCTTCCTTTCCTCCCTTATTTTTAGGGCATTATCTTCTTTTTTTCCTCGATGATTTTTTATCAACATTTTTTTATCAACATTTTTTTTTTTTTGCTAAACTTTTTTTTAATTTTTAAGGTACTTTTTTGCTCAATTTTTTTCAATGTTTTTTATGCTCAACATTTTTTCTGTTTTTAAAGTACTCTTAACATTTAATTGTTTTTTTGCATAACATTTTTTTTATTTTTAAGGCACTATCGTCATCTTTTTTTTTCCTCAACATTTTTTTTCTCAATATTTTTTTCTTTTCAAAATTTCTTTAAGATACTATCTTCTTTTTTTCTCAATATTTTTTTTTTTTTTTGCTTATTTGTAACATCCACAAAAACTTATTTTTCTCAATAGTATTACTACTTAGTGTTGTTTTTATTATATTCTTCCACATCAATAACCCGAAATATTATGGCTTAGAGAATCATTACAAAATTTAAAGTCATGTCTGAAGATGATTTTATTATATGAAATGAAATGTGCATATTTTGACCATTAATGGTGTGGTTTTATTATCTCATGAATGGATTCTGACAAGGCTTCCAAAACTTAATTGGAATTACTTCAACTCATTGTCGAAGAGAGGGTATATAGAGGGTGGCGTCTACATTACTATCAAATTCCAATCCCATCTATAAGCTTTTCTTTTTCACAAAATATGTGTCATCAAACAGACAATTCTTATGCAAAGTCAGATTTTTTTTTAAATTTGAGTAGCATAACTAATATATATACATATATATATATATATATATATATATATATCCTTTTCAGGTAGAGGACAACAAGAGAAGCACAACCCTAAAAATAGAGTCAGACATGTAGCAGCTTGTAAAATTAATACTCCATAATTCTTCAAATGATGAACTAGATTCCAACATCAAGCAAATAGTTTTCACAGTGGCTAGAAGCTTTTACTACCCAGCCGTTTGTGATCCTGGGACTATTAGCTACCATATTGCTAAAGTACTCTTTGATAGAGTGTATTAGCTTATTAATTTGTGCATACTGATCAATTAAAAATATTGTAACACATCTTTAATACCATAAATGCAAATAAATTTCATTTATGAAGTAAATATGTATCATGTAAAATATAATTCTCTTGTCCATTTTTATATGAATGCAAATTTATTGTCTCATCCTTCAAATATATCATAAGTTAAAAGTAAAAATATTTAATAAAAAATTAACTAAAACAAAGTTTATTTGGCGTATTTAACTAAAAATTTTTATGGCGCATTTGTAACATCCATAAAAAAATCGAAAAATAACAAAAACAACAAAAAGCAACAACATTGAAAAATAAAAAGCAACAACAATGAAAAACAGAAGCAACAAAAAGCAACAACACTGAAAAATAAAAAGCAACAACAAGCAACAATCAAAAAACAACAAAAAACAAGTCCCGACCTCTCGCAATGAATGCACCAAGAATAATAAGTCCCACACTGATAACATCCTTAATTTTGTTAATGATAAGAAAATATACTAAATCACCCTCAGATTATAATTCATTTTTCTTGCTTTTTAATTTTTATAAAGAAATTTAATTATAGTGAACAAATTAGAAATTTTTTATGAAATTTATTAAATTTTTTAAATTCGAGTCTTCATATTTATTTGAGAATACAAAAAAGAAAAAGAAAAAGAAAAAGAAAAAATTCATCTATTTCCATCAGGCATGCTAGCTCTAAGGGTTGATGTTATAAACACTTAACCTAGCTCGTGGGTGAGAGTCCAAGAATAAGTTCTATATGTCTAACAAGGCCCCTCACATAAAATTTCTTAAACTAAGTGCTGCTTATAAATGATCAACAACTAAATATGAAGCAAATGCTCATGAATGACCAAAAAATCTAAATCAACACACCCAGGATCAGTTTCATGGTTTAGCGGAGACATTAACTTAAATTTAGTTAAAGCTATAAATATGCTAATTCTCAAAACACGAGCCCATATGACCTAATTAAATTGAAAGTTTGACAATTTCGTATTAATGATCTATTTTAGCATAAAAAATTATTGTTAAAATATAACCTGAGCAAATTTGGTTTAATATTAACCTCTGATGATTATGCACAATAAGTCCTACTCTTATCCCTCCCTATCATGTAAATTTTTTGAAAAAGCAGAGGCATAGAAATGTGTAAACATATCCTTGAATAGTTATAACACAAACCATCTAAGAATTGATATTATACATTATTAAACAAAATAAAAAAGTTGCACCTATAAAATCTGAAGCTGTTTAAATAGATTAATCTCAACTAAGCAGTCTAAAAGAGTAGGAAGATAAAACATGCTAAGCATACCCTCGATAACCGCATAGCATTTGAACACTGGATTTGACATTTCAATTGAAATGCAGTTACTAAGTTTCCAAATATAACAACATACAATATGAGGACAATGCAATATTCAATCTGAAAAAGAAAAAACATTACTACCATAGCCAATCAACAAGAAACACTTAATACACACTAATCTTAAAGCAATTCCAATCTAAATAAGCAGCGTTACAAAAGAGATCTCAACAACAATCAAAAAATGAAATATATTAAAGAAAAAAATTACCGATCGAGTCTCGTATAACCTGAATTTCTGCATATAGACCTGCTCATTATCATGAATTGCTTCAATGGAGCTAGCATATGGACCACCACAACCATCGCCACTACCATTGTCACTGCCACCATTCTCTATCGACGCCATCCTCTCCCACTCAAACAATAGCTTCTGATAATTCTTGTTTATTTATTTTATATATTATATTAATTTCAAATCGTTGAGCTCTATTGAGATCTTCTTCTTCGTGTTTCGGTATCCTTTGTTAGTTCCAATAGTGAAAAATACTGATTCGATCCTGTGATTAGAGAAACGCAATAGAAGATCAGGAAATTGAGGTGTGTTCATTTGGTTTGTGAAATGAAAGAGGAGGAGAAGAGGACAAAGGTAAAATAGAGACGGATAAGACCTGCTCATTATCATGAATTGCATCAATGGAGCTAGTAGATGGACTACCACATCTGCCGCCACTGCCATTGCCACCATTCTTTATCGACGCCATCCTCTCCCACTCAAACAATAGCTTCTGACAATTCTTGTTTATTTATTTTATATATTATATTAATTTCAAATCATTGAGCTCTATTGAGATCTTCTTCTTCGTCCGGTATCCTTTGTTGGTTCTAATAGTAAAAAATACTGTTTCGATCCTATGATTAGAGAAATACAATAGAAGATCAGGAAATTGAGGTGTGTTCATTTGGTTTATGAAATGAAAGAGGAGGAGAAGAGGACAGAGGTAAAATAGAGACGAATAAAAAAGGAAACAATTAGTTGAGAACATGAATGTTTTTGGTACATTTTCTGAGGAAACAAACAGAAAGCAGAAATAAAAATGCATCGTACGATGTGGATGCGTTCGATTTCACCGGAAAAAGGAGAAGAACTAGTGAATCTCTCTTTCACTTGCTAGATCTGATAAATGCTTCACTTGTACAGTTCTTGTATATCAATTTTGTTTCCAAACAAAAAATTACAACTGCACATCAGTTTCAAAATAAATTACAGTTCCATTCAAAATAAATGAAGAAGAAGAAGAATGTATTATCTGACCTGTTGCTGCATTGTAAGTTTCTCTTCTTGTTCTTATTCTTGGATAGAGAAGTTGCAACTGTAGTTGCTTTAATATTTTTTATAGCCTGTGAGAGCGAGAGATGAGAAGAAGAAGAAGAAGATGACGATGACGATGACAAAGTAAAAAAGAAAAGGAGGAGGAGGAGGTGAGAGATTTGTGAGTGTTGAATGAGATGCGATTGGTGGTCTTCCGGTCACATCGGAGCTGCTTCAATGACAAGAGAGCTCAGCCATAAATTTGATGGAAAAAATGGAAAAACCATCAGTTGGTTACTTGAACACGCGAAGCCTGCTATAAAGAACGAGAAAGTTATTTTTGAAAGATAAAAGAAATGCAGGCCAAAATTGAAAATGCGAAAATCAGTTCTGAAAAAATAAAAATGGTTGGACTATAAAAGAAAGAGGTATGGTCAAATAGGCCATTTTTTATAATTTCCTCTTTTATTTATATAATTTCAAAAAATGAATATATCTACTTTTATTGGATAATTTATTTTAAATAAAATATTGATATTATTACTATTATTAATATTAAAAATAATGAGTTGTAAATTTTCTTATTAGTATAATTTTTAAAATTTTTATTTGTGTGGTTAATATTTTTATTAACTATAATATTAATATTTTTAATAATTATCCAAATAATAGTTTATTAAATAATGATAATTAGTTAAAGTTAAAATGGGTAAGGATACGATAGCAAATATAATTTTAAAAACAGGAGGTGTTGGTGAAAAGCCTTAGACCGCAATAGATGTAGTCGGTGCCCATAAAAGATAATTTTTTTTTAAATTACAATTTTGCTTTTATCTAATGATAAGGGAGACAATTGAATTAGAGGAGGGATATTTTAGTGAGTTTATATCACTACCTATTTTCTTCTCTCTCTTTCTCTCTTTATATATATATATATATATATTAGTAAACAACCACGTATACGTGAACAAAAAATTTATTTGACTCGTGATATATAATAAATAAATAATTAAATATATTATTATTATTATTAAATAAAATTTTAAAAATAATAATAAAGTTATTTATTTATATAACAATTTGACATTAACTTAATATAGTTATAATTCATTACAATTTTTTTAAATCTTTTATTTAAATAATTATATGATATTACTTTAATATTTTGTAATTAATTTTTCTCAATTCTAGAATTGATTTTGTATAAAAAAAATATTATGGTCATAATTAATCATAAGATAATAAAAAATCATTAGTTATTTGTTAATAAAAAATTTAAATATAATAAAAGTTATATTTTATTTATAAAACAATTTAAATATAACAACCCCATTGAACTTATACTTTATTACAATTTTATTAAATTTTTTATTTGAACTATAATACTTTATTTCTTCAATATTTTTAAGATTAATACTTTTATTGACACCAAAATTAATTTGATGTAATTTTTTAAGTTCAACTAATAGTTAAATGATAAATATTAATCAATTTAATTTTAACTTTTTTTTGTTAATTTTATAAAAATATCTAAAAATGATAATTATACTAATTTTCCTATAAAAAAAATATACTTTCAAATGAATTATATACTCTATCTTCTATTTACTAATTTTTAATTTATAAAATATCTACTTTTGAAACAAATTATATACTATTCCTATTTTCATAAAATTAATTTTGATTTTAATTATTTCCTTGTTA
>CATIWM010138779.1:0-13950 GCA_949671775.1 Mallotus repandus
CCTTCTTTTTTTATTTTTATTTTTATTTTCTCATTATTTTTTTGTCTTCTCTCCTTTTTTTCTACTTTCCTTTTTTATTTTTATTTTTTTCATTTTTTTCCTCTCATCCCTTTTTTTTTCCTTTAAACTTGGGCCAATACATAAGGTCATATAGATTAATTATCATTTTTTTCTTTTTTAGATTAATTATTATATAGATTTTATATCAATAGATCAGGTCCATTATAAAGAAAAAATTTGTAAAAAAATTTACATTGGGTCCATTGCAAAGAGATAATTTGAATAATAAAAAGTGTTGATGTCACAAATATAATATTTTCTATTGTTCTGTAATGTTGAAGCCAAACATTGGACAATATTTTCTCTGAAAAATATTTTCTTTTAAAGACAAAATATTTTCTGCAAACAAACTGAACCTTCATCATATAATAATATATCTTTATTTAATTTAAATATATCTCTTTTAGTTTCAAGGTTTACATTAAAAAAATTAACCATCTTATAATATTGCAATAATAAATTAATAATTAAAGATTTTTAAATAATTTTATAAGAAAATATATTTTCAATTTTAAATTTATCTTATTATGTTAATATTTTAAGGAATGTACCTTTCAAAAAATAAATGATAATTTATTGTATAAATTAAATTGTCCACAAATATTAGCTATAGATTTGTGATGGACAATAAATCTGTTAGTATATTGAAAAAGTATAAGTAATGAAAAATATTTTGTGATAGATAGCAATCTGTCGCTATTTAGCGACGAACAGATGATGGACAAACTCGCCCATCACAAAATTTTAAAATAAAAATATAAAAAAGAAAATTATTTAGTGAGGACATCTCAGTCTGTTACAAAATTTTAAGTTTAAAAATAAAAAAAATTATTTAATGACGGACATCTCAGTATGTTACTATTTAGTGACGGATATCTCACATCTCAGTCCATCATTAAATAGTGATGCATGTCCATCCGTCACAATCTATTTTTGACAAATGCATTTTTATTTTTATATATTTAGTGAGAGACTATTGATTAGTCATTAAGTCTATTAGTATTCCGTTATAAATTTGTTACTAACAGTTCAAAAATCAATTATAACTAAAATAAATTAATAAGTCTATTTTTTTGCTATCATTAACATAAACAAATTTGATTTCATTTAATTATATAATAATATATTTTTATTTAATTTAAATATATCTCTTTTAGTTTCAAATTTTACAGTAAAAAATTAATCATCTTATAATATTGCAAAAATAAATTAATAATTAAAATTTTTAAATAATTTCTTAAGAAAATATTTTTTTAGTTTTATATTTATCATGTTATGTTAATATTTTAAGTAATGTACCCTTCAGAAAATAAATGATAATGTAGTATATATATTAAATTATCCACAAATATTAGCTACAGATTTGTGACGGACTCGTGACAATTTTTGTGACAAACAGTAAATCTGTCATTAATCTGAAAAAGGTATAACTTATGCAAAATATTTTGTGACGGAAAGTAGCTACGAACACATCTGTCTGTCACTATTTTGTCTGTAATCAAAATTTTCAGTTAAAAAATAGAAAGAAAATTATTTAGTGACGGACATCTTAGTCCGTTATTAATCTGTCACTATTTAGTGATGGACAGCTCATTCCATAACTATTTTGTGACGACAGCTCATTCCGTCAATAAATAGTGACGAATTCAAATCCCTCACAAAATATATTTTAATAAATATACTTTTATTATTACACATTTAGTGATGGACAAAGAGTCCATCACTAATTTTATTAGTATTTCATTAAAAGTGCGTTATTAAAATTTGCGCACCATTTTCCCGCTAAACTTTAGCAATGAATAATATTTTGTTACTACACTTGTCACTATACTGTCACAAATCCGTTAGTAAATCACTCATTATTTTTTTCAATTTTATTGGTCTCATTTTATTAACCGATTTGTTATCGTCACTAATTTTCATCGCTAAATATATTTTCTATCATATATCTGCCACTAATCTATAATAAATTAGTGACAAAAAGTTTTTGTACATAGCGGGGTTTAGCGCGCATCCAAGTATATTGCAACTGTGACACTGTTTGAGCTCAGAGCTCCAGGGAACACATTACTATATCACAAAGACATAGCATGGAGATGAGGAGTTGCCACCCATGGTAATAACTAGGAAAAATCGAAGGTAGTGATAACTCAATTCTCTAAAAGAAAGTTAGCACCACAACCAGGATATTCTGGGTACGGAATACCAACTTCTTTTAGTCTCGTGTTCATTTAGAATTAGTTTATGAATTACTATCTTATTCTCTAATGTCATTTCATATAAACCCTAATTGACCATTCATTTAGCACCAAGGCAATTAGACATGAAAAGCATACAAAAACTACATTCACAAAGTGAGACGGTCCCTAAATTAGTCAAATCTACATTGATTTAATTAAAGTGGACTAAATCTACATATTTTAATTTACAAGTGAGATGGAACTAAAGGTGGGCCTACATTTAGTAAGCATAAATCTACAAATTTTAGTTCTAAAAAAAATGAGCTTAAGTCTATTAATTCAAATTTTAAAAGAAAAAGAAATTGAATTATGGGGCTTAATTCAAATTAATTTTTAATTAAATGAAGTGGTCCTAAATCTATTGATTTTAATTGGAATGTTTTAATGGGCTGAGCTAATTCTAATAAATTTTAATTAAACTAAAAATGGGCCAAGTCTATTTCACCTAATAGGCCTAAATTAATTTTAAAAAAATTAATTAAAACTTAAAACCATTTTAATAACCTATTAATTAAGTGAGTTAAAATCTAATGTGGGTTTGGGGCTTAAAACGAATAAAAAACACAAAATAAGCCCAAACAAATAAAATAAACAAATAAAACATTTATACAGTGATTTCTAACCCTAATTTTAATTTCATGGAACCGGAAATTAATCTAAAGCCACCATTGATTTTACTAGGGTTTTACCAAATTAAACCTAATTTACTAACCAATTTTAAAGTGTGAAAATATAAAATTTTCACTATATTCCCACTATTGGAGCTATTACAACCTACGTACAATAATAATTACATGCCCAAAAATCAAAATAAATACTCAATGCAAATACCATAAAAATAAAAAAATAAAAAAAATAAAAATTAGAAAACCTAATACTACGTGAAAGTACAAAATTTAATCCATGGCATTCTATGGATCTTCATGGGTCCTCCATGGTTTTTGTTCTCCACAGTGAATTCATGTCACCCATCCATAATCATAAACACAAAAATAAATAAGGATTAGTACTTAAATAAAATAAAAATAAAAATTAAAACAAATCAAATCAAAATCAAATAAAATAAAACTAATCAAACAAAATAAAAAAAAAGAAAGGAGTAGTGTAGACGACAGGGTTTAGCGCACGTCTAAGCTTGTAGCAATCACGACACTATTTGAGCTCAGGGCTCCAAGGAACACACTAACCATATAACAAGGACATGGCGTGGAGATAAAGAGTCGCCACCTAGGATAATAACTGGGACAAATCGAAGGTGGTAGTAACTCAATTCTTTAAAAGAGCATTAGCACCATAACCAGGAAATTCTGGAAACGGAATACCAACTTCTTTTGGTTTCATGTTATTTAAAATTAGTTTATGAATTACTGTCTTATTCTCTAATTACATGCAATTTCATTTAAACCCTAATTTAGCATACATCTAACTCCAAGGCAACTAGTCATGAAAGAGCACATACAAAATGCATTCACAAAGTGCAACATCCCTAAATCAATCTAATCTACATTGATTTTTTAATTTAAAGTTAGTTAAATCTGCATATTTTATTTACAAAATGTAATGGAACTAAAGGTGAGCCTACATTTTAATTTAATTAGTGAGCCTAAATCTACAAATTTTAATTCTAAATAAAATGAACCTAAGTCTATTAAATTTTAAAAGAAAAAGAAATATATTAGTGGGCTTAATTATAATCTATTTTAATTAAGTGAAATGAGCCCTAAATCTATTTATTATTATTTTTTAAAAGAAATGCTTTAATGGGTTGAGCTAAGTCTAAATTAATTTTATTAATTAAAAGGTGGGCCTAAGTCTAAATTAACCTAATGAGCCTAAATTAATTTTAAAAATTAATTAAAACATAAAACCACTTTAATAACTTATTAATAAAGTGACTTAAAACCTAACGTGTGCTTGTGGCCTAAAACAAATAAAATGCATAAGAAACAAGCCCAAACAATAAAAAATAAAGCAAATAACAAATCAAAATAAACATATTGTTATTTCGAACCCTAATTTAATTTACATGCAACCTAAATTAACTATAACCACCATTGATTTTATTAAGGTTTTACCAAATTGAGCCTAATTTACTAATTCATTTTAAATGCAGAAAATTAAATGGATTTCACTATTATCTCACTGTTGCTATTACAAAATCTACCAAAAATTTAAATTAATTACAATCCCTAAAAAATAACAAAATACAAATAATTAAAATAATACTGAAAATACAAAAAAAAATAAGAAAAAAATACGTGCAAATACAAATTTAATTCAGGGCATTCCATGAATCTCTATGGGTTTTATTCTCCATAGTGAATTCATGTCACCCCATCCATAATTATAAACACAAAAATAAATAAGAATTAATAATTAAATAAAAATTAAATCAAATCAAATCAAATAAAAAGAGAAAGGAGTAGAAGAAGAGATGATTTGATGGATGCAGTATTGATTCCCCTCAGAAGGATGATCGTCATTGATTGAAAGCCTAAGATCTGTGAATTTTTAAGTTTTTGAACCTGATTATGGTAATGAATTAGAAGAAAAAGTATGTAAAAATCAAAGAGAGAAGACTGCATTTTTTGGCTCACAGCTAAAAATCAGAAAGCTAGAGAAAATAATAAAATCCTATCAGCATCCCCAGCTTGCAAACCATCATCATACAAGTCCACAAGTGTCTTAGGATTCATCATTTGTAGTCTTTTTACTAGGTTGGGTAACACATTTCTCACAATCATCCTCACTTGATCTTTCTCATCCAACTTATTCTTCATCAACCCTGCCTTGTTCATGAACCTCATTAAAAAATATGAAAAAGACTCATTCGGTGGTTGCTTAGTTAGCTCCAGGTCTCTAATAGACACCTCTAACTTGGTATTATACTCATACTACTTTAGGAAAGTTGTGCACAATTTTGTCCAATTAGCTCAAATTTATTTTTCCAACCCATGGTACCAGTTCATGGCCATACCTTCTAAAGATAACATAAATAATCTCATAATAACTGGCAAAAGGGGCTTTAGTGGTGCTCATGGCAGTTGTGTATTGACTAAGGTAGATCCTTGGATCTCTAGAACCATTAAACTTTTGCAACTGAGGCATTTTGAATTTATCAGGTAGCTTGTCACCCTTCATACACAATATGTCATCCTCTATACACAATATTTTATCGAAGTCAAATGAGTAACCCATGCCTTGACCTCTCACAAGCTCTTCCATCTTAAACATATTTTGATTCAATGCTTGCATCTGCTTGGACTCAAGTTCTTGAACTAGCTCAAATGATTCTTTCTTGGATTTCTCTACCATGTAGTTCTTCACATCTTCAACTTTCATGTCTACAGTAGGCATATTCCTAGCAGCATTGAATGGTTGCCCCCCATGCATTATCATTGTTGGCAGGTGAAGCATCCACAATATAAGGATCAGCAGCAGGAGATGGTATAGCAACAACAAGTGCAGGTGTAGCAGCAACCGACATTAACCTAGCTAAGGCTTGTCTCAGTTCATCTTGAATCATAGCTCTCATGTCATCCATCAAAGCTTCTTTAATGTCCTCTAAGGTTCAATTTCCTCCTTGTTGTTGTTTGATTTCTTCTGTTTTCTTAGTTAGAGTTGGCATTGGTGGTGCTTCTAGCTAAAGCAGATTGATAATACTTTCCTCCAATCTGCTAAAGATCTATTTTGCTATTGACTGTGGACTTGAAGTGGTTCTCTTCAGTTTTCCACCTCTACGTTTCCAAATAAAGGATGACCCAGATGGATCTATAATGGCTGCAAAACAAAATGTTAGTATGAGACATGAAATGCATGTATGCATAATGCACATGCTATGCAACAAGTAGCAAGTAACAAGTATCAAGTCAAGTGTAAAACATACATCCTTCCAACCTTATTCCTCTCACACACGTATTCAATGGTAAGTCTTTTTTCCTAAGATTTTTGGTCTTGGCCTTAATATCAATAGGGGATATTAAGAACTGATGTGCATGCCAAATCTCTTAAAGTAATAAAAACATAAAAACAATATTTCCAAATATGGAAACATAGCCTAATCCTTATTAGCATAAATGGGCTTCTAAAGTATGAGTTTGAGCTTTTATGGATGGAAATACCTTATGGCAACAAACACAAGCAATTTGGGTAAATCCTAAGGGAAGTTACTAGGCCACTACATGTTCTTAGTCAGGTAGAAAAGTTAAGGTCCTTTTAGTAAGATGCCCTCTTTTTAGACTTGAGTTACAGACCAAGGTCAAAAGGGTCTGGTATCCTTTGCAAACTCGAGAGAAGATTACCCCCCTTTAAGACTTGGGTCACAGACTCTAGTAAGATGAGCTTGGTAATCACTCTTGAATCGAGTTAAGGCTAAGAGTGATGGTTAGCAAATTTCTAATCCCAGGAAGCTAGTGGAATCAAGGGACTATAAACCAACGCCATCGACTAGTAGGGACATGCAAAAATGAATGCAAGAATAAAATAATAATTAATAAAATAATTCTAAAGAACACAAGTAGAATCAGTATCTCTTATCCCTAGTGGAGCCGCCACTATAGACGACGGGGTTTAGCACGTGTATAATATTTTAGCAACCACGACACTGTTTGAGCTCAAGGCTCTGGAAGCACACTAACCATATCATAGAAACATGGCATAGAGATGAGGAGTCGCCACTCAAGGTAATAACTAGGATAAATCGAAGGTGGTAGTAACACGATTCTTTAAAATATAGTTTAGCACCACAACCAGGAAATTCTGGGAATGGAATACCAACTTCTTTTAGTCTCGTGTTCTTTAAAATTAGTTTATGAATTACTATATTATTCTCTAATTACATGCAATTTCATTTAAACCCTAATTTAGCATACATCTAACTCCAAAGCAACTAGTCATAAAAGAGCACATAAAAAATGCATTCACAAAGCGCAACGTCCCTAAATTAATCTAATCTACATTGATTTTTAATTTAAAGTTAGTTGAATCTACATATTTTATTTACAAAATGTACTTGAACTAAAGGTGGGCCTACATTTTAATTTAATTAGTGAGCCTAAATCTACAAATTTTAATTCTAAAGAAAATGTGCCTAAGTCTATTAAATTTTAAAAGAAAAAGAAATATATTTGTGGGCTTAATTCTAATCTATTTTAATTAAGTGAAATGAGCCCTAAATCTATGTATTATTTTTTTAAAAGAAATGTTTTAATGAGCTGAGCTAAGTCTAAATTAATTTTATTAATTAAAAGGCGGGCCTAAGTCTAAATCAACCTAATGAGCCTAAATTAATTTTAAAAATTAATTAAAACATAAAACCACTTTAATAACTTATTAATTAAGTGAGTTAAAACCTAACATGGGCTTGAGGCCCAAAATGATTAAAATGCATAAGAAACAAGCCCAAACAATAAAAAAATAAAGCAAACAACAATTCAAAACAAACATATTGTTATTTCTAACCCTTTAATTTACATGCAACCTAAATTAACTACAGCCACCATTGATTTTATTAGAATTTTACCAAATTGAACCTAATTTACTAATTCATTTTAAATGCAGAAAATTAAATGAGTTTCACTATTATCTCATTATTGGGGCTGTTACAAAATCTACAAAAAATTAAAATTAATTACAATCCCAAAAAAATAACAAAATACAAAGAATTAAAATAATACCAAAAATTTAAAAAAATAAGAAAAAAATACGTGCAAATACAAATTTTAATTCATGGCATTCCATGAATCTTCGTGGGTTTTGTTCTGCACAGTGAATTCATGTCACCCCATCCATAATTATAAACACAAAAATAAATAAGGATTAGTAAGAAAATAAAATAAAAATTAAATTAAATCAAATCAAAATCAAATAAAATAAAAATAATCAAACAAAATAAAAAGAGAAAGGAGTAGAAGAAGAGATTATTTGATGGATGCAGTATTGATGTCCCTCAGAAGGATGTTCACCGTCGATTGAAAGCCTGTGATTTTGTATTGTCTGTGAATTTTTTAGTTTTCAAACCTGATTACGGTAACGAACTAGAAGAAAAAGTACGTAAAAATCAAAGAGAGAAGACTGCATTTTTTGGCTCACGGCTAAAAATCAGAAAATTAGAGAAAATAATAAAACCTTAGCAGCCTCCCTCTCGCTCTGTAAATTTTTTTATTTATATAGGGAAATAAGATAATAAAACAAAACAAATGTCCCTAACAATTTGATAATTAGCTTATCTAATAAAGAGATTTACTAAGAATCATCAAATCAAAATAAATAACCAAAAAAATAAAAAAAATTGAATCCACGAGTTCGGCCAAGCGAATTGGCCACTTGGGCCAAATTCACTTTTAAACAAATGGAGTTAGCCAATTTGCCGTGCAGCTAATTAAATGGCCTTTTGGCCATCAGGCATGCAAAATGTGTGGTCATTCGACCACTTTGGGCCTTTGGCCACACACTTCTATTTTTATTTTTTTAATTTTATATTTTTATGTGAATTTTCTTTTGAAATTTATTTTTGAAAATTTATTTTTATATTATTATTTTTTTAAAAATTATTAAAAAGATAACTAAAATAAATAAAATTTAAAATAAGTCCTAAAAAGAATTTAATATTTAGTCAAAAACCTATAAATCAGATTTAATAAAATTTATTTTGACAGTCAATTTTCATCATTGGGTCTTCTATCGCATCCAAACTCAAATCATCCAGAAATTAGGTGCTTACAAGTAGAAGAAGAGATGATTTGATGGATGCAGTATTGATTCCCCTCAGAAGAGATGAACATCGATTGAAGGAAGCCTGTGGCTTTTTTTTATGTTTGTCTGTGAGTTTTTAGATTTTATTTTTGATCTGATTTATGGCCAGGAACTAAAGAAAAATAAAAGGAGGAAGGACTGTGTTTTGGCTCACGGCGAAAAATAAGGAAAAGCAGAAGAAAAAGAATAAAACCCTAGGAGCCTCCTCTTGAAAAAGAGAAAATCATATATTTATAAATAAACACCCTGTAACCCTAAATTGGTTACAAAATAAAAATAAAATCAAAACCAATTATTTTTATCAAATAAAAAACCACGTTTATCAAAAATAACAACCAATAAAGATAAAGATAATAAATAGAATAAATAAATTAAATTAAAAAAATTATAGGACCGGTCGAAAATCTATATTTCCTATCGAAAATTTGCAGGACCGGTCGGAAAATCTACATTTCCGATCGGAACAATAACTATTGGCCAATGGTGGCCAAATTTGGTACCAAAGTGGTACCACTTTCAACCAAAGAATATTTTGCCGAAGTTGGTCATTTGGGCCAATTTTGGCCCTTTTTTTTTTGTTCTTTTTGAATTTATTTTTGGTTTTATTTTTTGAAAATTTATTAAAAAGATAAATGAAATAAATAAAATAAATAAAATTCAAAATAAGTCCTAAAAATAATTTATAATTAGTCCAAAACCAATAAATTAGATCCAATAAATCTAATTTTACAGCCAATTTTCATCATTGGGTCCTCTATCGCATCTATGCTCTAGTTATCCCAAAATTGGGTCCTTACAAATTTCATTACTATTTTCTATCTCTAAATTTCATTTTTTGGTAGTGTCATGTGCTATGTTTATGTGAATGCCTTTCTATAAAATGCTATGAATTCATGTGTTGTGTTGTGTTTATGTGTTGTGCTCATGTGATGTGTTTATATGTTGTGAATTCTTTCTATAAAATGCTATAAATTCATGTGTTATGTTTAGAGAGAATCTTGATTCATTTGTTGTATTCATGTGGTTTATGTTCTATAGCATTATGTTTATTCTTTCCTATAAAATGCTTTGAATTCTATTTTAATAACTAAATAAAATGCTATATTTTTTGTTTTAAATTCAAGTAAATGTCTATTTTAAATTTTCATTCTAATGTCTGAATAAAATACTCTATTTTAATGTTTGAATTTTTTTAATTTCTATTTTAATGTCTAAATTCTGTTTTGATGTTTACATTTTTACAGGATCAAAAGTTTCAAGATTAAGAGCAATATTTTAAGGAGATTATTTTGAAGCTGCTATTTGCTTGTTTTAAATATTTGAATTTTTAAATATTCTTATAATATTTTATATTTCTTTGTTTTCAGTTACAATTTTTAGTTAGTTTGGAGGGTTGTTGTATTAAACTATTGGTTGTATTAAACTATTCTATTTTAATTTTGAGTTTTTTTTTTATCAAGCTCACATATGAGCTCGTAAAATAAACTATAAACAAGCAAGCTCTATCCGAGCTCATGCTTGAAAAATGAGAGTTGAGCTCAACCTCGACCTCAAGCCTTACTTTCGAAAATGGAACGAGCTCAAACAAAGCTCAAGCCTTCCATATTTTCTTTGAGCCAACCTTGAGCATTGGCAGAGGTTGGCTCGGCTTGGCTCAGTTGCAGCCCTAATTAGGCTTGGACACAGGCTAGTTCAATCTTAGAACTGGATTTTAATCAATCAAATTAAAATTGGAACCGAAATTAGGCAAGAACTGGACTAGAGTTGAGGGATAAGTTAAACGTCGATTCCACCCCATAGAATCAATATTGTTAGTTCTGATTCTGAATTGAATGGTCAATTAAAAAAATAATAAATGAATCATATGTCCATTGTATGCACAATGGTCCATAATCATTACACATGCAACGATCATTAAACAAAGGTCAGGAGGGACGGGGCCAAACCTGCCTCCCCTAAAAATGGATGATTTTCAATAACCTTAAAGTGAGGCACACCCTTTGTTTATAAAATGTTAATCCAATACAATATAGTTATTATAAGAGATATGTATCATGAGTTACAAATAAAAAGAAAATACATTTTTGTTGGCACTGTATAAGACCTTCACAGAGAATATATCTAATTTAATGAGAATGACAAGAACTATAAAAGGTTTATGAACTAGTGCTCCATCGTTGACATAGGGAAAAATGATTAGAGAAAATGTTTTTACCACGAGAGGATGATCCATAACGTCCCAATGATATAATGCAAATATGTTTAGTTATTAGTGGTAGTTTAGTCCTAATTATATTTAGTTTTCTTAAGTTTAGTATGTTTATTTTGTTATTAGGTTATTGTATTCACCTCTTTATCTTTATGGATTATTATGTAGGTTTTACACATGTTTCAGGCTCAATTCATGCTTGGAAAAGACTTGGAGTTGATTAGAACAAGTTGGAAAGCAAAAAGAATCAATTTTGGAGAATTGAAGCCTGTCATGAGTCGTCACACTTGGCACGACTCATTACGAAGAGCGACTATCACGAGTCATCACACTTGGCATGACTCGTTATGAAGAGCGACTGTCACGAGTCGTCATACTTGGCACGACTCGTTTCAAGGGCAAAACACTTAGAAGATTCTAGATTGAGTAGTTTTCGTATTTCAGTCATAACTTCTTCTAGAGACATTTAAATTAGATGATTCAAGTTGCTATGGAAAGATAAGACAAAGCTCTAGAAGTTTCATGAAGAAAAATTTGACAGTTAAATCCATCTAAATGAACGAAACTACCCTTGAAGTAAGAGTATTTGCAAAAGGAGGTGACTTTTCGTATCAAGTAATGCCTTTTCAAGTGTGAGGCCCATAAAGAGGAGGACAACAAGAGCCAGAAAGAGGGGACTTTTGATGATTATTAGACATTACCTTTTATTTTAGTTTTTGTAGAGTCTTTCTCGTAAGAATTAAAAAGAGACAAAGGCCAAGAAGAAGGAACATCAAGACTTAGTAAAAAGGATTTTATCTTTCCTCTTATTTTCCCTTTTCTATGTTGTTATTTGTTTTCTTTTGTTGTTGTGTGATCATGTATCTTGGCTAAGTCCATTGTTTGTTAGAATTGCAAGGAAGAATGACTCAATGAATTACATTTTTATTTTCTTTATAGTACCTGAATGATTTGATTTTAATTGAGTGTTTAATTGAATTATATATGCTTGATCACCATATATGATGTGTTAATCAAATTATTCACAATGAAAGTGGGGGTAATTTGGTGGAAAAACAATTGAATTCTCTTAAAGGATAGGAAAGTACCTGGAAACAAGAAATCCACTTTGAGGGATTAAAAAATTGGCATGGAACTTCATGGTTTTTGTTTATCTCTATAATGATATGAAAGTACTTATAGACTCTAGATGGAAATGCCCTTATTTGATCAACGATGGTTGCACTTAAGGATTTTAGGCTATATTCTCCAATCATTGCATGTATTCATTATTTGTTATGATTCATTGATATAATTAGTGTATTAGTAGTTAATTAGAATAGTTAGAATAATTCAACAACTTCCATTATTAATATATTGCCTATCCATCTTATTATCTATTATGTTAATATAAAATACAACATTCCCAATGTTCGACACCCTACTTGCTCTATCTAAGTCCTAGAGACTAGGGTATACAATTCTACTCGCTTCAGAATTTGGCGCCGTTGCTAGGGAATGTTTGATATTTTTATTAACTTAGGGTAGAGAAAGGTTGTTTTAGGCCTTGTTCTTATTTTTGTTTTTGTATTTGTTTTTATTTTATTTTTGTTTGTATTTTTGTTTGTTGTTTTTATTTTCGTTTATTTTTAATTTTTATTAATTGTTTGATTGTGAATATACATGCTCACTAGAAGTACTAGTGATAGCAATTTGAAATTTTATCCTGAAATTGATTTAACTCTACGTGCATTACACAGGGAACAAAGGCAAAGAAGAGAGAATCAATTTAATAGAATGGCTCAACCGGAGAGAAGGACTTTAGGAGATTTTGCAATGCCCGACATTTTAGGTAGTTTTGGTGGAATTGTGGCTCCGGCTATTGCCAATAACAATTTTGAGATCAAGCCTAGTATCATCCAAATGGTGCAAAATAATTAGTTTGGAGGCCTAATAGGAGAAGATCCTTATGCTCACATTTTAACTTTCCTTAATGTGTGTGCAACCTTCAAGATTAGTGGTGTGACAGATGATGTAATAAGACTTAGACTCTTTCCATTTTCGCTCAAGGAAAAAGCACAACTTTGGCTTGCAAGTTTGCCTAGTGAATCGATCACAACATGGGATCAATTGAAGCAAGCATTTCTTCACAAATATTTTCCACTACATAAAATGGCCAAGTTTAGAAATGAGATCACTACTTTCAAACAAAATGGAAGTGAGACCATTTATTTGGCTTGGGAGAGATTTAAGGAACTTCAATGACAATGTCCACATCATGGCTTACCGGAATGGATGATCCCTAAAATTTTCTACAATGGGTTGACGGATAAAAATAGAAACATCATCAATGCAGCGTCTGGTGGAAAATGGATGGATAAAACGGCTAGAGAAGCCATAACCTTATTAGAAGAACTTGCATCTCAAGGGTACATGGGTGAGGAAACCACGATGGCTAAAGCAAGAGGAGTCTTAGAACTTGACACAATCAAAATGCTGAATGCCAAGGTAGATGCACTCACAAAATTGGTAAGTAATTCTCAAATTAATTCATTAGAATGTGCTAACGTTGTTTGTGAGACTTGTGGCGGATCTCATTCATATTCCCAATGCAATGTGAATTATGTGCAAGGAGGTTTTAATCAAAGAATGGGGTTGAATTCGAACACTTATAACCCCCAGTGGAGAAACCATCCTGGATTCTCATGG
>CATIWM010138792.1:0-22415 GCA_949671775.1 Mallotus repandus
TTTATACGGCAGGTTTAACCGCCTATTTTACTCACCCGTTGGCTGGTTTGACCGCCTTATTAATATTATTATTTAATTTGGCAGGCTAAGCCGCCTTTATATTATTGTGCACACTCACTGCTCTTATATTTTTGTATATCCCATTTATTATCTAATAGAAAATTTTAATTAACCCAACACTAGGATATGAAATGCCTTGCTAAATTCATAAATTAATGCCATTGAGTGCATAAGGTCCTATTCTACTGTTGCAACTTTATTATTTTTTTAATTATTTTAGTCTATGATTAGTTTAAATCACTCTTCAGCCTATCAATTGTTATATGTTTGAAAAAAAATTAAAAAAAAATTGTGAAAAATAAACTGAAATGCCCATTTCCACATATTCCACATATAACCATTATAAATTGAATGAATATCTCAGTAGTAAGTTTTTATAACCCCAAGAGGAAAAATTGGACTATTTGGAAGAGCTGAAATGGGTTACCGTACGGTAAAAGAATGATATAAATATGTAGTTAGACATCCAATCTTCCCTTGTAAGAGTATTTTTAAGGAATTTTCTTTTAGTTGTATCTTCCATGTTAAGAGATTAGCGAATCAAGTGGCTCACTCTCTTGCAAGGGATCGATGCTGGTTCTTCAGCTAATCCTAGAGAGTGGAGATTATGTGCTCCATCCTTCCTTCATGGTTGTCTAATTTCGGATATCACTTAATAATATAAATGATTTTGATCCTAAAAAAAAAATCCAATTAACTTTGCCCTATTGCCATTCTTAAATAATGGAGCTTCTGGAGTTCCTCCATTGGGCCGCTTCCATGTCTCAGTTGCCTCTGTCGTGGAATCTATATACAGCCACGGCCCAGTCACAAATTTTCCAAACCCAACCTGCTATTGTCTTTGATTGGCAATGATATTTTTTTTCTATGTATAGAAATTCTGATATACAAGCTATTCAACTCAATTTTTTCTAAGATAATGATTTATGTGGAGGTCCGTGCCCTGAAATTTAAAGTATTATAAGTGAAATTTGAAGTATTATAAGTGACAAATCAATTTCTCAAAAACAAATGATAAATAAAATTAATTTTCAATATCACTTCATGTACAGTACAAGGAAGATTAATATCTATTTAAGTAAGAACAAATTTTAAATCTATAATCAAATTAATGCTGTAAGTAAGAGATAATTGAGAATATGAATTACATATATGAAAGACTTACAAAGGGGTCATACATGTATGAATATTGTGAATAAATATACATAGATAGAAAAATTATTACCTACATTGAGTGTGTTACATCTGGTGTAGACAAAAAAACTCTTATATAGTGGTGCTAGTCACCTGAAAGATTAGGTGGAGAACAAGCTTAAAAGGTAACACATGATTACAAGTAAATTCAGTTTAGTATCTGTATATTAAAACATAATGATTGATTGCATTGTACTTGCAATCCCAATCTCATCATTCATATCAAATCAACAACATATGTGTAGCTTTTATTGTTTTTTGCATGCCTTCGAAAATTCACTATCTCTATAGTAGAATGATGAAAGATTGATTATTACACGAGAGGATGTAATTATATTCATCAAGATGCATTTATATATGCTTCAACCAAACTTAATTTTACAACGTCTAGACAAGATTGCTCCAACCCTACGTACAAAGCTACTAAGTTTGTGCTTCTTCTTCACCATTAAAAGAAGTGACACAATACAAATTTTACATGAAAATTAATGAAAAATAATTAACTAGTGGAGAATATATATATATAAATAAGAAACCTAACTCATCATGCTTTAGAGTTTTATGCTCTTTATGTAAGTAGATATCTCCATCATACAACTTTATTCTCCACTCAATAAGGGGCTTCTTCTTCATCTTCTTCCAACTTCCACTACTTGAGAGTTAAGTGGTGTCTTGTCCAAGTTGCTGTCTTGCTCTCCTCTGCCAACTGAATTAACTCATATGTAAAAATGGCCAATGATTCATTACCATTACTGCACTTACTAAAATCCCAAAAAAATCACTGGTTTTTTGACAACTTTACGACAAAACAAGAAACAAAAAAGGACACTCACGTCGTGAAGTGGAAAGTTCAGAGCTCTTCAGCACGCGCAGCCTCTTTGCTGTTGATACAAACATGCTGCAAATATGAAGATTTTCAGTGGTTCTTAGTTATAATAAATTTTAAATATCTTCAACATTACCTGAAAATAAATGCGTCAAAATGTAAAAAATAAAATAAAAGTAGAAGTTAAACTTTAAACTTTTTAACTATAAAACTTGTGACATCATATTAAAATATGGATCCTCTCAAAAACTTAAGTTAATAAGATTTTATAAATAAATAATTGTCTGAAAAAATAGAATTTAAACCCTACACCATATATTGTCTTTAAAAGGAAATGATTATTAGACCACTCCTGGGCTGCATTATATATTACCACAAATTTAGAATAATGAGTGGTAACACCTATTGTTGTCCAATATTTGTATTCATTTGTCGGTTGCACATAAAAGCAGGGATTATCCTGAAACATGGTTAAGCTGTAGACTCACTCGACGCATAAGACTCTAATAATTGAGTCAAGGCCTGACTACACTATAGACTTGACAATTTTTTTCAGAACAACACATTAGGAGAAAGATAGTGAAAACAGGCAGAGGCTTACTGCCAAGGGACATCTCCAACAAGTATCCTGTCGCCTTCGCTGTCCTCGTATACTAGAGTATACTCCCCAATTCCAACTCCTGATGATGAACCTGAAGCTGCTTTTGCTTCATCGGTCTTCTTCACATCAAAGGTTTCCCTTTGAGCTACAATTGAAACAAAAGAAACCCACAAATCAATAAACACAGAAAGTTGTGATCTTTTATAAAGACGCAAATAAGGAACAAAAAAATTGTGGGAAAGAGTTTCCTTTTATAACCTGCAAGCAGGCCTCTGAAGAGCTCATCGATGGCAACGGATAGTTTCTCGTAGCTGTCATACGCATTGAGGTTTATTTTTCTTCCAATGGGAATTCCTTCCATGTTGATCTTCACGAATAAATCATTTCTAAAACTTTCAGGGTTTTTTTCAGTGCATCCTTCTGTTGGAGCTTTATCTGGTAAAAAATCAGATGCAAGCTTTGAGTTGCTGTTGTTGTTGCTTGCAAGATTTTTCCTGAACGACCTAACTGGAGGCCACCCGACTACTGGTGTAGGTGCAACTCTGCTTTGTTTCAGGACAAAAATCAAAGAAGTATAATGATAAAATTAACTCAACATTTCAGAATTTTTTTCATTCTTTTAATTTGTTTCTTATGTATAACATTAAAGAATTAATTTCCATGGAGATTTGATATATAGCACTAGCAGGATGATGACAAGCAATTAACATGATTAGTACACAAAAGAAAATTTTTGACCAAGGGCCTGGGACCAAGATTATAAGAAACAGAAAAATTCGGTTTTTATATATTTAAAAATTGTTTTAAAGATGCAAGATTATAAGAAGTCCTGTCCCTAGTTTGTTTTTATATATGCAAAAAACAGAAAGCAGCCTTTCAAGAAAATGATGATGATTAATTCCTATCAAAAGCAAGAAAAGCAAGAAAACCTTTTGTGAGGGCCACTGGTCCCATCTCTGGTAGCAGCAGCAACAGGAAATGAAGCACTAGCATGATAAGAACATGGCTTCTTCTTATCCGGGCACTCTAGCTCTACAACTGTAGAGCATTGAAGATAAGAAGAAGAAGGAGAGGAAGAAGGACCACCACCCTTTGACTGTTCTTGAATCTCCTGGCTATTTCCTTCTCTTTGGAAAGTTGAAGAATGTAAAGAGCAGCCAGCAGTACTTGATGAAGACGGTACTGATGATGATGACCATAATAGCATCTTCTTGCATTGCTTTTCATGACTATTGTTACTCAACCAGATTCCTTCTCCTGTCTTCTTCTCAAACCTCTCTTGATCATCATCAAGAACCCTTTTGCCTCCATTGTTAAGACTGTTAATATTCTTGTAAAGACCAAGGAATTCTCCTGGAGGACCAAGCCTGAGCTCAAGTTTTTTATCCTCTGAGGCCTTATGGCTAGCTTGCCAATATTTTTCTTCCTCTGGTATCATATTATTGAAAAACTGAGTATATTCTTCCATCATCTTCAACTTAATTTCCTTGGAGAAAAAAAGAGAACCAAACACTATGTGTATATATCAACAAGTAAAACAAAAGGAAGCAAAGGTAAACATGGGTAGTGGGTTATAAAAGGAGTGGATTTTTGACTTTCGTTTCAACAATTTGTCTATTATTTTCAACAAAAGGAACAAGCATTCAGAGAAGCAAGAGGGGTGAATGCTGTTATAGATTCCTGGGCCTCCTAACTACACTACAAAAAGAGCAATAGCCAGAGAGGTTACACACGCAAGCAACCATACAATACAATGTTTGAGAATTGTGGTCACCACTCGCCACAAACTGATACAATTGACACATGCCCTAATACAATCAAATTTAATTATAATTGTTGTTACTTTTTTCAAGATGTCATTTATTTCCTAGGCTCCTAAGTTTTTTTATACATTATCCGTGGTAATTTTGAAGGAGATTATGGGGAAATGAGATCGAATCTATTACCTCTATTAATATTTTGATATTGTAATAAAATAATAATTTTTTTTTTATCTAAATATGAGATGTCTTGGAAAGGTTCCAATTGTGGGAGGTATTTTTAAGTCTGTACCACATTCAGACTAATTTTCGCTCGCATTAAATCGGCTCATTAAAGGATAAAGTACTGGTCATTAGAATACTTTATAAACCAATATTGCAACAATATGTGATTTTTTTTAAAACAATTGTTATCCGTATATTATTAAACTCTGAATAATTTGATGCGATTCAAATAAAATTAAAAAAAAATAAAAATCTTTTAACAATTAATTTAACATAACTATATACATCATGTATTCAAATTTTAAACGTTATTTAAATGAAAACGCCCCTCTACCAACAATATGTGATTGCTACTAAAATTTGATTAAGTAACGGCAAATATTTTTTTTAAATTAAATAAATCATAAATTTAATATCTAATCTCTACAACCAGGTACATTTTTCCTCATGTATTCAAAAAATATATTTGGTTCTAATTATTTCATTATATACATAAGTATAACTTGCTTTTGGGAACAATATTGTTGTTGATATTTTGGCATGAATTCTCCAAATGAGTTAAACTTATTAGCCATGTTAATTAACTAAGCTCACTTGTTTTGTCTAATGTACCAACAACCCACGATTAACCAAGGAATGGCCAAGCTATTTGCTACTCTGATGTACCATTGATTTGATTATAGATTGGCCTTGTTGAGGGAAATGTTGAAGGGAACAAGCCCTCTACAAGGCCAAAGTCAAATCCCCTTATCTGATGATGATACTTGAAAAGTAAGAAATAGAATAAGATGAAATTGCACCAACTATATAGATGTAGGACCCCATTTATTAAGAGCAAAGTATCTGTGATTAGTTACAGGAATATGGAAGGGTTATCAATAAAGAAAAATTGGGTTATCAATAAAGAAAATTAAGGACTATACTGTAACTATCAAATTGCCATTGACTTGAACAAGTTCATTCAAACAAGCATCAAAAACGTGTATGGTAGCTAGCTAGTGATGACTTATTTGACTCTTTTTCTCAGCGACTTCCTAGTCATGGCTCTCAATGGTCCACTACAAAGTAAACCCACTTGGGAGCTGTTAGCTACTACTAAAATGTCTCACCACATTCGATCACCACCTTCACACACACACACACACACATATATATATATAATATATGGTGCATTTTTCCCTTAATATTTATCCCAAAAGTTGAGCTATTTACGAGAAAATCTCTTGTTATAAGCTTTAAGTGGCTAATGAATTCAATGATTCTAATGATTATCTAACAAAGTGAAAGATTAATGTCTAATTAATCTAGTTGACATTATATAAGTGAAAGAAAATATATATATATATATATAGTTGACATTTATCATGTTGAAGCGTGCTAAAACAACCCGGTTTTGATGGGTGTGGGTGGGGTGAGCCTGCCTAAGTTTTGATATGTATACATATAAAATATTTTTTGTTCTTTTAAAAGGAAGCAATGTGGAGGAAGTGTTCAATGAATACTGGAACAAAAACTACTAAAGTCAGTCTCTTCATCATTAGCATCACAAACGCTTTTTTTTTTACACACACTCAAAAACATTAACATCTCTACCAATGTATATATAAATATATGTGAATGTATATAGATGTAGTAGTGGCGGACCCCTACATTCCACTTATTATGATATGATATGATAGAAAGCTGCATTCATAATTCCCCAATTTCACTTTTGGACCCATTTCTGTTCGCTTTTTCTTGCTCTTTTTCTTTTTTCCTTCACTTGTTGATTGCCTTTTTATCATTACAAATTTGCCTGCTAACCAACCGGCCAATCTCAAATCACTCATTTCAACAGCATGCTTTGATTTTGATGGCTACATATATACATAGTTCAAAGAATATAATAACACGAAATTAGGGTTGATGTATAATGTATCTCTAATTTGTTCATGTACCTACTTTTCTAGTACTCTCTGATAAAGATTTAAGGAAATATCTTTTAAAAGAGCAGAAAGATACATATGTTGGTGATGATAGTGATGATTAATTAGCGGCTTGTGATAGTGTGTCATTAGCTTGAGCTTGTGGAAATTAAGATTAATTGTCTAAGCACCAAATCATACCCAACATGGACTTGTACTAGTTGAGATTGAATATGATTTTGGTTGTGTAAATGTTTTATAGAAATAGTAGTTTGTGCCAATATTCTCATCATGAGTCAACCATTATAGGGTGTTATCTATCGTTCTATCCTCACACACGCCTATAACTCAAGTTCATAGCCATGCAATTGCATTTTGATTTGCTTCATTTTTTTTTTTTTGGATAAAAAGAAAAATCTCTATCACCCATTTCAGTAATGATCAGTACAGCACTTTTCTTTTTCTTGTTGATAATTTTTGTAGAAAATTATCTGAATTCTATAGTTGACTTTTTACATGAAAAACATTTATTTTGACTACTGATACCAGTTCATTATTAAAATTCCCAATAGGTACGACTACCTACAGAAGCAGCAATCCATAAACCTGAGCCTATGCTGAGCTTGTTAGCTATCTGAACAAATTTTAACATGATTAAACATATATGTTTACAGGTTAAAAAAAAAGTACAAGTAGATAGACCCATCTATCTTCCCACAGGATTTACATATCATTTTGATTTGATTCATCCAGTGCATGAAGGAAGTAAAATGTTTTGTTAATGGGCTGTGATGGGACGCAAGATGGGTCCAAAAATACAAAATATGCTTGGATTCTTGTGGAGAGGTTCGTATAGACAATTTTCTCATACTTGATATTAGCCCAAGTTAGGCCAGTCTAGTGTTTATTATGAGTACCTGGACAAGGCATACATAGTAAGACAGACTGGTGAAAAATGGTACAGTAGAACCATAGTCCAAATTAATTTAATTTATTTAAAGATTAATACATGATAAACTCCTGAGTACTGAATGCAGCTGTTTAGCATTAGCAGTAGCAGAGCCTGTGAGGATTCGGGTTTGAGTTGTCATTTGGTTCAGAATAACTTAATATATATATATATATATATATAAGACAGCCAAAGACAAATTCTCGAAAATCCTTCATATGTATATGGATACATATATATATATATTGAATGGTAGTGGGTGGCACTGTGCATCACACAGTGAAAGTCCAGAAAACGCTAGCTAGTCAGGATTCCTTATGCATCATGTCACAATCATACATATAAAGTATGGCTTAGCCACTTCAGGCAGTCTTAGCTTGTCCAGCTTGTCTTACCAACTGAAAATTTCATCAAATGCAGGACAACTTAACAGAATTAGTTAAAGCAATAAATAAATAAAAGCACATTAATTTGTACCCATAAAAGAACAAATAGCTAATAATTAACCTGAAAATAAGTTTCAAGCTTCCTCCTCAGAGTTGCATGTTCTTGCTTGAATTGTTGGAAAGCCCTAATGCAACTGAAAAATTTACAATTGTTTGTATTAACTATCCAATTCCATATACTCAAAATATAACATTCTAAAAAATCAAATATGTACCAAATATACGGATATTAAACTACTCAATTAAGTATTTGTCTCGTTTACAAATCTATGTAGTGCAATGGCATACTTGTTGGGCATGTTCTTGTAGAGATCGAACCCTACTCCTCTCGAAATGCTAGCATTCTAGGGTTTAACCCTTTTAAAAACTAGTAAAAGGTATTGCTAAATGTGTTGAAATATTGCATGACCAGCAAAAAGTGTAATATAATTACGATAAAAGAAAAAAAATATAGGAAAAAGGAATTACCCCTCAATATTTCCTGAACAGCAGTATTCTCTAAACTGTGAACATTGCACCTTCACCTTTTTAGCTCCGATGCTGTAAAGCCAAATTAAAAGACAGCATCTTTTATAGTGAAACTTAAAAATGAAGTCTGCAATTTGGCATATCTTTGTTTGATTTAATGTTAAACAGTAGTGCTGGTATATATATAGTATACAGCTTACCTTGAGCTGCTGCCTTTGAGCTGGTGCATGTAATCATCTAACTTGCCAAAATCAACAGGCTGGTTCGCTCTGCACAGATCAATGTAACAGTAAAATTAAGAATATATATATATATGTACAGTGTCACAGCTGATGATAACTATACAAGGTATTACTTACAGTGCTTGGTCTATGTTCTGGATTAATCTAGCTGAATCACTATAAAATGAAGCCACAATTTCTTCAACAAAATCAGGGTTTGCATCATCTTGCAAGTCCTCAAGCTGCATGAATTGGTCATCAAGATAGCCCTGCAAAAACCCATCAATCATTTATATGACTGTTTTTTTTTCTTTTGTTTTATTTCACAACCATAACTTTTTCCTTTGTGAAAAATAAATCACATCCATTGTTGTACAACAACAAAAGAGAAAGAGAGAGAGAGAGAGAGAGAGAGAGAGACTGATAACTTTTGTGGGTGTGTATTATTTAATTTATGTCTTTTTCTTGCTTCAATAACAGCATGAGCATCAATTCACCATTTTTTATTTTTTATTTTTTTTTTTGGTTCCCTTTCAAATCAAGAAATAGTCTGAATTCTGTATGAATATTCCGGGAAAATGTGAAGAGCATTTTTAAGCTCTGAAGTTTTCATTGTCAAGGAATTTTATAAAGGCAACAATTTTATTGGTTTTTTTTTTAATCTTTTTTATTATCTTCAAATTAATATTCAAAATACTTCTCTCTTCAAAATATATATATATATATGTGTGTGTATGTACATGTATATGTATATGTGTGTATGTACATGTATATGTATATGTATGGTATTAATAATGGAAGTTGCTAGCTAGTATTCTTAAGATGACTTTGCTACCTAAAAAATGAAAGAAAAAATAAAATTAATAATTACCATATATCAATATTTCAAAAAAAAAAGGAATATTAAATTTGGATACCATTACTATATATATCAACAAAAAATAACTAAAAAAGATGTACGAAACCTGATCAAAAAGTGATTTTCTCATGTAGGCTATTTGGTGATGCAAGTGCTTTCTATCCATCCCTTCAATAAAAGGAAACAAAATGTGATATGTATATATGTGTATAGATTACTTAAATTAAGAGGAGACCACTCTTCTTCTACTACAAACAACTAGGAGGAAGTTGAATTGATGTAGTTAATGGGCAGCTGAGCTCTAATATATATAGTGTACCCTGGTGAGAGAAATATTATTAGAAAAATAAAAGGTGAGAAAAATATCAGAGGGACACTTGTCGTTTATATTGCTAAGGCAAAGAAAAAAAAAAGTGAATCGGTATACAGTCACAACACCATTGGTCCAGGTGTAGGTTTAACATGGTTTCCTGCTTTTGCAATTTTTTTATTAGTTGAGTAAATCACACTCTGGAATCCCACCTCCCCCATGCTTGGAATCAAAACCAGATTTTAACTTCTGAAATACCTGAATATTCGCAGTTGAATATAATGTGTAATACCCCTATTAGCCCTAATCTGAAAATTGTGTTCCATTTTTGTAACTCGTTAACTATATTACCATACTTCTCAAAATTCACCAATTTAACGTACTCCCTTTATAGTCTCGTAACTCAAGTGATGGATATTATAAAGTGAAATTATGAATTTAATCTCCTTCTCCCTTTTGATCTTCAGTTGTTCAAAAAAAAATCACAAATTTAACATGCTCAGAAAGTCATTTGTTTGTTTAATATAAGAGAAAGCTATAGCATGATTTAGTTAAAACTATATTAAGAAAATTATGAAAAGGTTACTCCCCCAGAAGTGGTAGCCGCCTCTATATGAGAAAACACGTATCATTTCCATCTGAAAAAGAGAGTTAATTCCTTTGGAGATAGGAGCTTCGCTGGCGAAACTCCATGCTTTGAGAGTTTCTTTCTACCAACATTTTCTCTAAGGATCACACACTTCTATTTGAAATTATTTTAATTTGAAGATATAAAATTAGAATCATATTTAAAAAATATATATATATATATATATATATATTATGTTTTTAGAATTAATTTTCATTTAATTTTTTTTAAAAGAACTATTTAGTACCATTAGTGTTCAAGTCCCTTTTTTTTTCGAGTAAAGACTGCCACCAATGAGATTTCATGTTTCTCTTCATTTTCTATGTAAATATTGCCACCAATTAGATTTCACAATGTTATTTTTAATTTCATAACAAGTACCTTAATGATCCAATTATAATCAACATTTAAATTATACGTAGAAGATTAAAGAATCTTATAACTCATATAATCTCTATAATTGTTAACAAAATGAGTTTAATTTCACTTTCCATATGCACCTGCCGGCATGTGGCAGACAAGCAATAGCCAATCAAGGGCACACATCCTAGAAATGAAATATGAATCTTACTCGTGGAGCAATTCCTTAAATATCTCTGGCTTTGCAGTGATCGCTACACTTACAGGTTACTACACGTGTTAACACCGCAGCACTATCAACACATAGACCATCTCATTCCCCGAATCCAAAAAAAAAAAAAAAAAAAAAAAGTTCCCCTGGCATCTACTTTGTTTTGCCTCTAATTTGCCTTCCAAAACAATAGAAAACATGGCATTTTACAACACAATTTTCGATAAAAGGCACTTTCTATATGGTAGCCTCAAGTGAAATACAATTTGTCATAGAAAGTTCCCTTTAGTACACCACCTATTTTTGCTAGATATGCATAATACATAAGCAATACTAGTAGAATATATGAACAGACCATAATACATTGCTAATAGAATGGTACAATCAGTAGTGTAGATTTGGCTTATATCTTAACACCAAAACAATTCGAGTTGGTGAATGGGAACAGTTGAAGGAAAAAAAAAAGCTGCAACATATTCTTCATGGTGCCAAACGTTCATTTTCACATTATTTATTATAATCACACAACTTTGGCTGTTAATATTGGCAATCCGCATATCACCAAATCAATGAATAGCAGAACAGGAGAACACCCAAGACATTCAGAAAGCAAAAACAATCATAAGTCGACAGCAAATCAGTTCCTATTTGCATTTCTCCACAAAAATATCAAAGCAGAAAGAGTACCCTTTATTCCCTTGCCACCCACTAAAGAGAAAGAAAGAAGAGGTTTCACTATGTAACAGACATCTCTGTCCCTCTCCATGCGTGGTCACGTCGTTTCCTTTGCATAAAGAAGGACAAGCGGCAAGTGGGTGGAATGGGAATAAGGTTAATGATCAATATTCCCTCTTGCCATCACTCTCTTATGCTGATAAGAACTCCACCAGAAACAGGATAGATGCTACATGAAATATCAGGTTGAAGGTTTCTAATAGAGATTAGCTTCCAAGAAGTTTTAAGTAAAATGAAAGCATACAGATCAGAACCTCATGATTAGTAAGGAATTAAAGATCCAATGTCTCAAGCATAACAGTATCACGCACTTTATTGGTTGATTATGTATGCAACCAAATTATTACCAAATCCATCCTCTTCTAAAATCCAAGTTAATCAATTATCACAATCTTCTTCAGGCGCCCTCTCAATGAGTTTATTTGGATTTCCCTTATATTTTTGTATCCATTTTGCTTTGTAACATTTAACAAATTAGTTCTAATGAGAAGTAGGAGCAAGTATGCAAAGCAAAGTGGTAAACCCAAACCTCATTTAGCGATGAACAGATATATAACCTATGTAGCATGGACACAGGAAATGGAAAAACAGGAAATGGGGAAAAAGATATAGGAAAACGACATTTCTAAAAAAATATAAGAAACAGGACTCCAAGGTCAATTTATTAATATTAAAAAATAGGGGTTGAATTATAAATATAAAAAATTACAGAGATCAATTTATAAACATAAATTGGGTTGAATCCAAAATTTATTTTTCATAACAAATAATATTCATTATCATAGAAAATAATTCTAAAACACAAAAAAAAAAAAGAAGCAATAACCATATTTTAAGTACAAAACACTCATACAACTCAAATATCAACTAATTTTCATGTCATCTAATAATCATAAACATAGCAATAACACCATTAAACATACAAAATTTTTAAATAACTCATTTTTCATTCTATTATACTCGAAATTCAGCCAAAAAAAAATTATATACTCATTAGTAAAATTAAAATATAAAAACTTCATTCACAATGTTTATTAGATATTTTCTATGTCAATTTATAAAATTTTCTACTTCATTAGCATTCTCATACATAATGTTCTTATTGGCATCTTCTAAATTGTACAAAAACAAAAATATAAAGGAAACATATGAATATTAAAAATTATAGGATATATAAATAAATATTATTAATATATAAATATTGAAAATATTAGCCGATTCTATCAATCAATAGTATAATTATAAATTATTTTTTTTAGTTAAAAAAAATATTGAATCCATTTTACTTTTTTTTTTCTTATTTAGAAAAAAACTAAAGAATGTATTTTTTTAAGTTAGAAATAGGTGTCCAAGTTAGAAATAGGTTCCCTAACTTTTTAAATTTGCAGAAATGATCCCGAAACATTTCCGATGAGTTTCCTAAAGTTTCCAACATAGAGAACATTTACTAACTGAAGTTTCCATGTATCATAGCATATAATATCACACGTAATGTGGAGAAAAAGATGGCCAGTAGATCAATTGCACAATAATAAATCTGAAGAACTATGTCACATAAGTTGCCATTTTCAATAATCGACGGATGATAAAAGAGGCACCTGTCTTGATGATAGAGGTGGAACAAAATTGTGGGGCCTTCCAATTAAATTATCCCATTCAGCCACCAAATATATGCTCATATTTGTGTACTCCAAATAATTGTGGGCAATGGCAGATCCCTTCAAAGTTAACTTTAAGGTTGCTGTCTGCAGGTCCTTTTACATAATTCTTCCTCAGGCATCAATTCCATTCATCTCCGCAAAAATCCCATTGCCTGGTATACATTATTGAGAGTGGCATCCGCTATCTCTGCAGCTTTAGTCGCACCTTCCTCCAAGACTCTATCCAAATAAGCTGAATCAGATATTATTTCCTCATATCAGACCTGGAAAAAATAGAAGAAATGATTGGGACACCATTTAAGTCAATTTTAACAAGAATGGAATAAAAAGCGATAATCTTTCCAACAGAAAAAAACACCAATCCCTACAGAGGTATCAGATAAATACTACAACCAATAGAAGAATACTTGATGCTATCACTTTTTAAGAAGTAGAATAATATGTGAAATAACCGAGTAGAAAGGCAAAGGCAAAACCCATTCCGAGGCCCCTAAAATTATTGGTTTTTTAGCTTTAGGTCCCTAGAGTTTCGTTTTATATATTTAGGCTCTTAAACTTAAACTTCACGGATTTGAAGTTTAAAATCCTTTTGTCAATTTTTTAACACAAACTATTTCATTTTAGTCCCTGAAGTTTTATGTTTCTAACATTCATACCATTTTTTACTTTTTAACACTTATATCACTTTTAAAATTTTTTCACCGGTAAAAAATAAATTTACTTATTTTAATTTCTAATACTTTAAATTATTATATTCATATTTAAACAATTTTAAATCTTAAAAATAAACAAACAAGTTAATGCTAAGATAAAAAAAATTATAATAATACTACTGTTTTTCACAATATTTTAAATTATTGTGAATGAATTTTTATAATATAATTTTTTTTCATAAACCCAAAAAGCATGATAAAAAATGAAAGTTAAGATAACAGCTATAAAAAGTTCGAGTTGGTGAGAAAATCTATCACCGTTTTTTGGTAATGTATAAACATGCATTCGTATCCGCTATTTATAAAAGTTATATTACAAAAAATTATTCGCAATAATTTAATTAAATTTTGTACAAAAAACTAAAAAATGTATTAAAAATATAAAATTTAAATGTTGAAGAGATATAAAATATTTTTTATCATAATCTCTTTTAATTATGGTGTTCTTTTTAATCATAATATTTTATTTTGAAAAAAAAGTAGTTTTATTATAATGTTTTTATCTTAACAATATCTTGTTTATTTATTTTTAAAATTTAAAATTATTTAAAAATGTATATAAATTTATGTTTTTAATTTAAAACATTAAGAATTAAAATAAGTAAATTTATTTTTTACCGATAAAAAAATTTTAAAAGTGATATAAGTGTTAAAAGGTAAAAAATTGTATGAATATTAGAAATATAAAACTTTAGGGACCAAAGGAAATAATTTTTGTTAAAAAATTAACATAAGGATTTAAAACTTCAAACCCGTGAAGTTCAAGGGCCTAGATATACAAAATGAAACTTTAGAAGCCTGAAGCTAAAAAGTCAATAAGTTTAGGGGCCTCAGGATGGGTTTCGCCAAAGGTAAATCCATGGCAGACTCTGCAACCACAAGCAAAATGTTTATACATGCACACAAAGATTATTCTATATATAAAGATGTCCAGAATATATATTAGCAGTGACTTCAAGTCAGATGGTTAAAATGAGGTGCTTGCACCATAATGGCTCGGGGAAAAACAACTCTCTTAGAACCTTAAAAGATGGAGACAGCAAAAACGAAAACATATTATTCACATATTCGAGGATGGAAAATAAAAATGGCCAGTTATGAGTGGGTCATTTCAGTTCCAATTTGGCTACAGGAAACACTTTGTTTGGTACAATTATTGACATACACAACAAAGAATAGTTCGTCATCCCCATGTAACATCTCAGTGATTAGAACCTCAGACCTTGAGTAGAAAACCCCAATTAACAACTCCCTTTAGGCAAATTATTTTTGACATTCACTTGGCAGATGCTTAATACAGTTTCAGGGTGAAATCAACGTTGGGGTAGGGAAAAGGAATAGCAAGTTCCAACAAGGCTGCAAGTAATTGAAAGATAATAGCACAAACATAAACTAACAATTATAACAATATAGTTTATATGGTTGCACCGAATTCCTTCCAATCTGAAGGAGAAAAAGAAAATGAAAAAAAAAAAGGCAGAATAAAGGTGCATTTAGTTGAGAACGGCTAGTAAATTATACTGCCTCCATGCCGAGTGAAGTAGAACACATGCTGATGAGCAAAAGTAGAAGCCTGGATGGGATGTAGATGATCGATCACAGCATCTGCTAAGAGAGGCTTGAATGTGCCCCAATTCATATCCTGACATTCCTGTGCAACCTCCTGTAAAGAAGAAGTTTTGTCATAGTAATTTTGACTTCAGAATGCAGCAAAGCTGATAAGATTGGTATTAAGTATCATAGTCAGGCTCCCAACTGAAAGCAAACTAGACGTTACATTACCTCTTTTGTCTTGCCTGAAACAAGTTGGTACATTGAAAGAAGATTGTTGCATTCAGGTCTTTCAAGGTTGTCAAACTCAAGGCTGTACGAATTACCAAAAGAAAAGCACATGCAGACAAGACGTTGTAAGACACCATGCAGTACAAATATCCTTGTAAAGAACAAACTAAAAACAAGGAAAATTTCCAATTAGCAGGACAGGAACAAAATAAACCCTGAAAATGAATCAGTTTTGCATCGCTTTATCTTGTTTGCTATTACCTTCAAGACAACAAAATAACAGCCCAAATCAAATTTAATGAGGGAAATAAAGAAATTGCTTTTGAGCAAGGAAACAGTTTGACATGAGCTTAAACCTGAATAAGAGTTGTGAAATGAAAAACACAGAACAATATTGTATTCTTCATTATTCAAGACTGAGAAATGACTCCTTGCAAATATTTCACAAACCCATATCCAAAAGTGACATTATTTAAATGCTGCCAAACAGTTCTTAATTTCATGTTACTCTTTGTCTACGTTATACAACACTATATCTAGACTATCAAACTACACTTTCTAATACAGATTTAGAAAATTGCAGTCTACCTTCTATCAAAGAGTAGAGTCAAACTGAAGAAATTGCTGAACTCGGAAAATCAGTGGCAAAGCCACAGTATGGACAAGGTTGGCAATTGCTCAATTTCTCTTTTAAAAATTTCATTTTAAAACCAAGGTATTACAAAATTTTATATCTACCCCTTTATAAAAATGACAGTTTCCTCCATTATATGTATGAGATGTAAACATTGACTCCTTACATTTATGTTTATACAAAAACAACATTAGTTTGCTCCCCTGAAGTTATAATTCTGGCTTTGTCACTATGGAGAATGATACAGTATATTTGAGGTTTACATCAATTTACAAACGGAAGTTACAAAAAACTGCCAAGTAAATTATAACTTAACCATTATGTTGATCAAGATTGAGATGCAACTTTGACCAATCAAATAAACACACTAGAGACACTACCGTTTCTTCAACATCTACATAGCAAATATCAATTAGAAAGCATTGATATTTGCTAATGGTTACAATGCAAATTAAAGGCAAATGATAACAACTCACATCCTTTGGGTCAAGAAGATTGATTCGCGATTGATCAGAAGGTGCAGACTTTGACATCTGCATAAGATTAAATCAGTAGAAGAAGTCAGCAGGTATAAGAAGAATCCTACAAACATGAACTAAAAGAACAAACTACAGCAAAATGTTATACAAACAAATAATGGAGGTAATAGGTTAGAAATTCACAAAACTAAAGATTAAATTCATGTTCATTGTGTCAATTTATGGTTTAAGAATATATTAAACCCGACCAAGATTAAATTAAAAAATAACAGTTATAATGCCGACTACCTTGGCAAGACCATCAGTCAGAGACATAACTCGGGCTCCAGCTGGTGGTATAAGGGGCTCAGGAACCTACAGCAGCAAAAGCATTAAGGAAACAATAACTCCTATTACTTCTTACTCTAGCATCCCATATGAAGACTGTCAACCAGATATGAAGAAAAGAATCCACCTTAAAGATGGCACCTCCTCGCCTGTAATAAGAATACAGAAAACTTTAAAACAACCATAACTGAACACATTGAGACAAAACAATCTTCACAAGAATGTGCATCACATTCAACAAGGTAATAAATTATTACTCTCCTAATTTTTTCCACTTTCTTCCTCCATACAAATAATTAACACGCTCAACCAGCTCACGGGTCAACTCCAGATGCCGCTTTTGATCTCACCAACGGGGACAAAGTCAGACTACTGAGGCATGCTGCAAATTATAAGGATTGTGCATATTTGATTACCAATTTATCATCATTCATCAATACATAGAAGCAAGCAGAAAGGAAAGTGTTGCCTTTGGGATTAAATCATTAAAAATTATTATTAGCTCAGCCAGACCTAGTCACAATATAGTAAGGCTTAGCTTATTAATCACTATGACACCAGCTGAAAATTCAGGAAATTCGATCTGTCACCAACCTCCCACCCCATAGCCTCACCTTATATAATTTGTTTTCAGACAGAAATTATTTAAAGATCCACATCTTCGCATAACAGCTTCCAAATGGAGATAAATTATACTCATTAACATTGTAAAAGACTTGCGTGTTTTAGAACCCACCTGATACAGAAGAATATCGGAAGCCATCAAAACAGGATAAGTCAAAAGAGCAACCCCTGCATTTTCTTTCCCCTGCAAAAAACAACAAACTAAGTTATACAATTATACAGAATAGATAAGAAGATATAGAAATACATAAAATGAATGCAACTTGAACTAGTCTTTCACGTATCAAAAGAACAAAGAACTAATAAGAGGTGCACGTCATAATATACAGTGTAAATTTGAAAAGCACGCATAAGTTGTTGGATTCTGACTGTCACATACTATAGACCTACCGCTTTGCGAGATTTCTCTTTGAACTGGATCATTCTGTTTAGCCAACCAATTGGGGTGGCAGAACTCAGAAGCCACATTAGTTCTACATGAGCATGTACATGGGACTGCACAAACACAGAAGCCTGGATGCACAAATCACAGTTATCAAACTAATAAGTACAAAAAAACCATCATTCTAAGTAGCATTATCAAGGACCAGAAGCTGCATAACCTTGGAAGTGTCAACACCACATGCCAAATAAATTGCAGCTGTATCCCTTGTAGCCTTAGATAATTCTTGAAATCATATCGTAATGTAATCTGCAAGTTAAACGGAAACTACAGTAGTTAAGATAGCCTAAAGAGAAAATCAAGAACAATTACATGAAGGTGCCGTGTAAAAAATAACTCTCCATCTACTCTTCTTTTTCCTTTTTTTCCGGAAAAAAGTAAATAATATAAACAAGAGAATTGATTTTTAACTCACATCAATTCCCTCTTTCTTAATAGAAGATACTCATCATTTTGCAGTCCAAAGATTCGCAACTATGCTCACAATGAAAGTCATAAATTTCTTAGGTTTCTAGCAAGAATTATTACAGCATTTTAATGCTTATTTACAAGCTTTTAGTGGTTGAATGAATGTTTAACTTATGACTGCAAAGCTAGCAAGCCAACTATAAGCATACAATTCTTTAAAACTTCTACGGTTCTTGCTTAAAATTGAAAAAATGAAAATGCTACGCAAGTTAAGTTAAAACCACAATTCCAGGAGAAAGAGCAAACACTAATGTATAAACCAAGCAGTTACAGCTTGAAGCTGAAACTCAATTCACTATCTTTTTCCTGAGAGGTAGAGAAGATGAGACATTAATTTTTTACATTCCATTAAGTGAATATTCTCCCTGCCTTGGTATACATTCAACAAGAAGTTTCTTAAAAACATTTACCCCCCCAACAAAAAAAAAATATATATATATATATAGTTTATCAACTATCAAAAATCACGCAACCTTTGCATTATATGATACCTTCATAATTCCATCTTATTCACTGAATTGGCATGCACATTGCATGCCTCACACTGCTCCTTAGGTTGCTCAAACCATTCCTCTCCGCCACCTTCCTCTGAAGATCAACCTCACTGCTATCTTCACACATAAAAGCATCTAGGCCTCACAGTTCTCTTTCAGAGACTGACAGACTTTTAGTTCAGAAATAAAAAGACCAATAGACTTTTGATTGGCAGAACATTCGCAACTAAAGCAACCATACATTTTTTTTAAAAAAAAATAAACTAACTATCATGACTGTCATGTATCCAAAGTTTAGTCGACACATTATAGACAGAAAAAACTGACAAAAGAAAATATTCAAATTTCAGAACAATCATGACCGCAGGCACCAAGAGCAACAAGAAAAATACAACCTAAAAAAATATATCGACTATCCATGATGAAACATACCACATGGACGTCCACAATGAAGAACAGTGTCTCATATGTATTCTGCAAAAAATCTTTAATAAGTTATCTCTAGAAACAAAATATGAATGGCTCTAAACTCTAAAACAGAAAATAAAAGTAGAAACAAAAGAAGAGATTGCTTATTATTTAGTGCACATTACTAATTAAACAAATTATACATTTAATAAATTTTCAGGAAAACCTACATGTAAATAACAATAATTTTCAACAATGTTTAAAACAATTAATCCTGAAATTGATGAAAAAAACAAAAACAAAAACAAAACCTGAAGAGCTATCCAATTTTTAATAGCGCCAAGGTAATTTCCAAGGTGAATAGATCCTGTTGGCTGGACTCTTGACGCTATCCTCTTCCTGTAAAACAAAACATGTAAAAAAAATTTTCTTTTTACCATAAGTTTCTCCACAGTAACCTCACTCTAATTTCAAAAATAAATGATATGGCACAATAGAGGGAAAAAATTACTTTAGGGAGCTGGAAGAACTCGCCGGAGCAGCAGGTTGAGCGGCGGAGACACTGCAATGGCAGCGGAAAGCAGTGGCATATCTGACATTTTGACAAATTAGACTCGAACTTCGGAGAAATTCTCTTCGGAGTCCATTGAGTGACATGCTTAAAGATTACAAAACAAAATTAAAAATGAGAGAATTACCAAATGAACTTAACAATTGAGCAGCATGAAATTAACAGTTGAGATGGAGAGACAGCTACAGTGAACAGGAGAAGGAGGAGGCAAGGCGTGGAGTAGAGTTGGAGAGGAGAAGAAACTGAGAAACAATGGCGCGTCCCATTAGCGTCGTATCTTGAGGTCGTTGAACTGCTATTCTCGTTATTGTATCGTCGAAAGACAAGCTTAGTTTTATGGGACGTTTAAAAAATACCCAAAAAAGAGGAGGCAATAACATCAATTACCCCAAATTTTCTATAAATTACACACGTGTACTATATTTTCAAAATATAACATGCGTGCCCTTTTTTTTCGGTCGCTTTCACTACTTTTTTTTTTTTTCTATTGCTGCCGTTGGTCCATCTCCTTCTTCTCCTAGCACAACTGCTGCTCCATCTCCAACAAGGCAACCTTCTTCTTCCTCATTCACCATCATCATCATCATCATCTTCTTATTCTTCTTCTTCTTCCTGCATGATTTCACTTATTTCTTTTCCTTTTTCAATTGAAATTGGTTCACAAGTCTTTGGATCTGTTGTTTCTTTGGCTTCTTGTTTGTTTGTTGGTTTTGCTTCGCTTGTTTGGGAGAAAAGAAAAGAAAAGACAAAGACAAAGAAAAAGAAAAAAAGAAGAGAATTGAAAAAGAAAGGAGGGTTGAGGGTATGTTGTTTTGTAGAGAATTGAAAGATTGAATACAGAATTGGATTAAGGATTATGATAGGCTCTTATATTTGGCTGTCATCATTCTCTATATTCAGGTATGCTATGGGATTCTTGTCATTTTTTTTCTAAATTCTTTTTCTTTACCTCTAATTGTTTTGTTGTAGTATGCGTAATAAAAAGATTGGATGGGCTTTGATTGGATCTTTGGGCGCATTGTATAACGGAGTTTTGTTCATCAATTTGGCAATCGCATTATTCGTACTTGTCGCCATCAAAAGCAGCAGCCAAAGTTTGGGTCGTACTTACACTGTTCTTATCAATTTGGTTGTTATCTGATTTGCAATCACTTCATTCAGGTGCTATTTTGCTTGTGAAGTTTCGGATGGGAAAATATATGCCATTGGTGGGTTAGGTTCAAAGTTGAGTGATCCACATTCTTAAGACACCTTTGATATTCACAAGAATTATTGGGAATCACATTCTGATGCTAACATCATACCTGATGTTGAGAATTCCATGGTCTTGGATGGGAAGATCTATATGTGCCTCTTTTGTGACTTTATCTCTTGGTTAAACTCTTTCTTTTCTATTTTTTTATTTAATAAAAAAAAACTTTCTTTTTTATTGTAATTCTAATTATTTTCCATTGGTTTATCCTCATTAATCTACATTTAATGTGCATCTCTTGAATTGGATCACTTGTTATTTGTAATTATACCTCTTTGATTATTGACATATAAATAAATGTCTTGTTGTTCCTATCTATTCTTTTGAAAGATTTGTTTATTTCATTTTCGATTTTTCCATACATAATCAATTGAAAAATTTTATGGGCTTACTAATTTTTTTATTATATAGTTTATAATCTTAATTTTTTAAAATTTTCAATGAATAAAAAATTAAATTAATTAAAATTTTACTAATTTTTTATTACCAATATTTATTCCATTTTTCTTGTTTCATATTTGGAATTAATTTTTTCCATGATTCTTGTACATGTGATTTATATATATGTTCATGGAATTGCCAAGGTAATTAGTGCTTTTTTATTTGTTGATAATTTAATTGGAGATTTTCTTTCTTTGAGAATTTTGCGTATCCTTAGTGGTCTTTTTTTTTTTTGAACAAATAAAGAAGGCTTCTTTGATTAACAAGTTAAAGATGTCTAAATTAATAGAAAAAGGAAATATTTTTTTGTTAAATGATTAAAAGTTGGGTCTGTATTGTCCAATTGTGTAAAAAATTAACAA
>CATIWM010138800.1:0-10413 GCA_949671775.1 Mallotus repandus
TTATGACAAAAAAAATGTAGAATATTTCTTGATGGAATATCAAAATTAATAACATGAGTTATCAATTATAGAGGTTAACTTTTGGGGCATAAAATAAATGTGTATATATCTATATATATTGACGTAGCGGAAGAATATAAAATAACTACTAACGATATATATTAATCACGCACGACTACTAATTACTGGGTATAGACATCAAAATTCGACGAATTTTAGAAAATTACCCAGAAAATTCGAATTCTACTAATAATCTGACGTACAAAAGCCAAAACAATAACTCTTAAATAGAAACCCTAAAACAAATCCTAAATAAACTAGAAAATAAGAGTTCAATCCTAAAAAGACTATAAAATAAGACTTTTAAGGCAATTAAAACATAAATTTGCCTTTTTGAAGGCCTAAACGATAGAATTTGCCCTAAAAACAACAGACTTCACGAGCAAAGCTCGTGAATTCAAATCGTTGGTTCGTTTCCAATCAAACTAGGCTTTGGAATCGCCAAAATTCGAAACTCCAAAGTTGCTATTATTTACGAAACTGCCACTGTTACAATTTTTAGTATTTGTCTAGAAATCGAATTGAGTTATTTTATCAAAAAGCTTTATTTATGAATTATAATTTCTGCTTATTAATATTATTCAGTTATTTTACCAAAAAAAATATGTTATTTAATTATAAAATAAAAAATTGGATACTAAGTATAACCCAATTTAAATTTTAAAATAAAAATATTAAGAGCAAACCAATATTTTTGAATGTAAAAAAATTTAGTTTTTTTTTTTTAATTTTGTTATTGTTAAGTATTGTATCTACTTTTTGGTTGGCTAAATAATGTAAATGCATATTTCAAAAGATGTTACCCCTGAGGAAAGGAGAGAACTAGAAAAAATATTCACAAAATAAATGAAAGCATTCGCTTAGATGTGCGACAACATGCCTGGCATTGATAAGGACATTGCCCAGCATTACATTCCAACTAAAGAGGGATATAAGCCTATAAAACAGAAACTATGAAGGTTGAGACCAGAATGGACATAGTTGGTAAAAGAAGACATAGAGAAGCAAATCAAGACTAAGTTCTTAGAAGTGGTAGACTATCAAGAATTGTTGGCCAATGTAGTCCCAATACCTAAAAAGGATGGGAAAGTGAGGATTGGCGTAGACTACGAAGACCTCAACAAGGCATGTCCGAAGGACGATTTTGCTCTGCCTCACTTAGATGTTCTGATTGACCTCAATGCTGTTGCATGTGCTATGTACTCCTTCATGGATGGATTTTCAAGATATAACCAAATTCTCATGGCACTCATCGAAAAAGCTAAGACCGCCTATATCACTGAATGGGGAACATATTGTTACAGAGTAATGCCTCTCGATTTAAAAAATGCAGGTGCGACCTATCAGAGGATGGCTATAGTAATATTTCATGACATGATACATAAGAAGTTAGAAGTTTATGTTGATGACATGATGGTAAAATCAAAGACTCGAGAAGAACATCTAGCTGTATTGGAGAAGTTTATGCAACGGGTAGACAAGTATAATCTAAGGTTGAATCCTCAGAAGTATGTATTCGGGGTAACCTCAAGAAAGATGTTGGGATACATAGTGAGCCAGAGAGGAATTAAAGTTGATCTAGACAAAGTGAAAGTGATCCGTGAAATGCCGACCCCAAAGATTGAAAAGGATATTTATGGATTCTTGGGAAAGTTGAAGTTCATCAGCAGATTTATAGCCTGATTGATAGATGTATGCAAACCAATATTCAAGTTGCTCAGGAAGGATCAATCTGTGGTTTGGAATGAACAATGCTAAATTGCCTTTGACAGAATCAAGGATTATCTCATGAAACCACTGATTCTAAGACCTCCAGAAATGGGAAAGCCCTTAATTCTGTATCTGGCAAATAAAGGAAGCGCCATAAGAGCCATGCTAGCTCAAGAAGGGGAAGCGCGAGCTGAACATGCAATTTATTACTTAAGCAAGAAGATGTTGCCTTACGAGGAGAAATATAGTCAGGTTGAGTAGATCTGTTTGGTAATGGTTTAGGCCATGAGAAAACTGAGGCACTACTTGCAATCTTATAAGATCCAAGCAGTCTCGAAGTTAGATCCGATGAGACTCCAATTTGAAATGCCTTCACTGGTTGGGAAACTAGCCAAATGGTTGGTGCTACTGATAGAATTTGATGTCGAGTATTTGACCAAGAAGAAAGTCAAAGGAAGAGCAGTGGCAGAGTTCTTAGCACTAAACCCAACTTCAGATGATCGAAAGATAGAAATTGAATTCCTAGATAACCTTACTACAACGATCAAAGTTCAAGGATGGCACATGTACTTTGACGGAGCAGTAAACCAGTTTAGAGCATGAATAAGAGTAATTCTATTGACCCCAAAAAATGAAGTAATTCCCATAGTGAAGAAGCTAGCATTTTAGGTTATGAACAATGAAGCAAAATATGAGGTAACAGAAGTGGAAATATTGGGTGACTCAATGCTGGTAATCAATCAAGCCACCGACGAATGGGATATGAAATAGACACATTTGAAACCATTTCTAGAGCATCTACAATAGCTGAGATAGTAACAGTCATTTTAGAAATGCAGATTCATTCAATTACTAAGAAACTATAATTAGATGGCGAGCGCCTTAGCATCACTAGCATCAGTTTGGGATGGACTGACAACCATGCCTACGAACCCTTTAATGTTACTAAAATTGAGTCAGCCATGTTACAAGAGTGTAAGGGTAATGGAAGCTAGAGTGGATCAGAAGCCTTGGTTTTATGATGTTCAGCAATACTTGGACATGCGTGAATACTCAATAGATGCAAGTGAGAAAGATAAGATAGTCGTCAGAAAGCTATCAGTAAAATTCACCTACTATCAAGGTATCCTTTACAAAAAACTCCAGATGGGATGCAATTACGCTGTTTGGACGAGAACAAAGCAAGGAAGGTAATGATAGATGTTCATGAAGGAGTTTGTTATCTATATATAAATAGTACTATACTAGCCAAAAAGATAACGAGACAAGGGTTCTTCTGGATGACAATGGTTGAGGATTGTGTTAAATTCACTAAGAAGTGTTACAAGTGTTAGATTCATAGGGACGTCAACCAATTGCCTCACTCAGAGTTACTCACCATGTCCTCTTTTTTGCCATTTTTGGTTTGGGGACTCAACATCATAGGAGAGATTTACCCTATAGCCTCTAATGGACATAGGTGCATCTTAGTTGCAATTGACTACTTCACAAAGTGGGGGTGAAATCATAATCTTATAGTAAACTAGGGGCAAAGCAGGTAGCCAAGTTCTTGGAAAGGAATCTATTTTGTAGATATGGAATTCCTCACCATCTGATCTCAGACAATAGGGTACAATTCTAAGGAGAAGTATGAGCAATGCTTGAGAGGTATAAGATAAAGCACCACAAGTCATCACCTTACCTACTATAAGCTAATAGAGTAGTGAAAGAAGAAAAAAAAAACATTAAGAAGATCCTCTCAAAGATGATTGAAACCCACCGTGATAGGGCCAACAAGTTGCCATCTACTCTTTAGGGATACCACACTATATTAAGAACACGAGGGCAACTCCTTTTTCCTTGGTATATGGAACAGAAGCAGTACTTCTGATCAAAGTGGAAATGAAGTCCCTTAGAGTTATAGTCGAAGTAGACATAGTCAAAGTAGACATACTTGAGGCGAAGTGGGTAGAACAGAGGTTGGCACAATTGAATCTAATGGATGGTGAATGATTGAAAGTACTTTGTCACACTCAGTTATATAAGAGAAGAATTATCAGAGCTTTCGATAAAAGAGTGAGACAACATGACATCAAAGTTAGAGAATGGGCATTGGGGCAAGCTAAGCATAATCTACCAGACCCAAGAGGGAAGTTTTGACCTAATTGGGAAGGGCCTTATTTGGTTAAAATTGTCCTTTCAAAAGGCGTAGTCAAGTTAATGGATGTCGATAAGAATGAGTTGTTTGAATGGATCATGTTGATCATCTCAAGCGATACTATTCATAAAAAAAAGAACAAAAGAAAAAAAAAACAACAAAAAGAGAAAACAAAAATAAAAAATAAAGATGAGAGGAAAAATACTTAATTAGAAAACCCAAAAGGGCTAATTAAGGATATGGGTATCGTCATTTTAAAATATTCAATGTGCAACCATGCTTATAATAAATATTATTCATTACAAATGGAAAATATTGTCAAGATTTGCATATGTGAAGAGGTAAATGCCTGAATCAATACCTGTAACATGAGCAAAAGTTACATATTAGAATTCATATCTTTCTATAATGTAATTACATTCATTTCATTGTAAATTGCTTCCATTTTATTTTAATTGTTGTTTCATTTTTCTTGTAATAAGAGTACGACAAGCACATAGACAAAAGAGATCACAATACAATATTAGAAAGCATCAAAAGCCTCAGAATGGTTAATCAATCAATACATCTCAGAAACTTCCAAAATTTTTTTGTCAGTACAAATCAGAAATGACAACAAAAGGGAAGGGTAAAGGAAATCAGGACTCAGCCCCATCCTCACCACCATCATCATCATCACCGCCATCTGGAGATCCTCCCCTGCTCGACCTGGCATCATGAGTCCTCAGGGCCTCAAGCTCGACCCGTAGCCTCTGGATCTCACTCTGGTAGTAAGCTCCCTCCTACTGGTGGATCGACTTCGAATAGCAAATGGCGTCATCTCGCTCCCGCATCAGCCTCTCATGCTCAAGCTACATCATGACATACATGCATTAGCACATATGCATTCATAACATACACATACATATCATTGCATAATTGCAACATGAAAAAAAGCCAAAACATGAAAGACTTACATGAGCATCCATAGAGTAATGGACATAGTGGCTCATCAGCCTAGAAGCACACTGATACTAATATGTGGCCATATGTTGAGGAACCTACAAATAGAACAATCATCAAATAGTGAACTTGAAACATCAGAATAATAAAGACAAACATGAACTCATATGAGTAGCATCCTCAAGAATAAAGCCCAAAGGATTAGTGGATGCAGGAATCACCTCAGTCACCACCTCGCCATGAAGGTTAGGCACCTAAACCACAGGAAGTAGTGGCAGTGTATCTACTCCAAAAATCATTTGAGCAGTCTCAGTGGGGGCATTGGCACCAACTCCAGCACCACCTGGAGTCTCGGCAGCGCTCCTAGCTTGAGACCTCTTCTAGCGAGGCTGTCAGTCATAAGTAGGAACAGTTAGGATAAGGATGATCGATACAAACGCAACACACAAAAAAGGAAATAGTACACACCTGATGAGCAGAAGAGGAAGAAGCACCCATAGTTGGGGCAGGTAGAGCGATCACGAAGTTCATCGTAATGCCATCGATCAGGCAAGGAACAAGTCTCTCCAGATATGAGGTACCCTTGGGCTCCAAATGCAGACGATCATCAGTCTCGATCAGTACCTCCTCCAAGGTAGGACCCACCATATCTCTCTCCCATAACATATCAAGGGGAGGAGGACGAGGTATGTGATGGTCGGTAGCTCCCCTATGCCAGTCAACCACGCGCTCAACAAGATACTAAGCACGATCAACTGAGGTCACGAATAGCACCCGCTTGCCGATAATCTCCCTCGCTCCCTATATCACCGCTGAGAAGTCCGTGGGATAGCCTTCCTACCACCACTGGAGATATATCTACAATAAAAAATCAGAAACATGACTCAGAGCTTTAGAAAAGAAAAATAAAAAAGAAGAAAGACAATACCAACCTGATCAAATGTCAACTCCAAAGACCTTATGGAGCCTCTTCAAGGCTCTGTAGTCTAAATGGAAAAATGATAAAATCCCTCACGCATCCTAGTAACAACATGGGGAGCCAACATATGAAACTCGAAGGCCCAAATCTATAGAAAAGATACGTTAGAAACAATATGCTTGAATAAAAGAGAAAAGGAAGAACCAACAAGGCATTTAAAGTAACTCATATGCTGCCTCTACATGCGTCATCTAAATCGTGGAGGAGGTAGCCATAAGCAGCGGAACCCCAATCATAATCCTGCAGAGCATCAAGATCCTACAGTAGAGGAAGCAACCAGGAGCTGCTAGTGTTGTTCGCATTAGGGAACATCAACATGCTCATCAGATAGAAGATGAAGCACCAGGTGCATCTCTCAACGCTAAAGGTGCCATCACCAGTAGCGCTATTGCGCGCTCGCCAAAGCCGATCATAAGAGATCAAATTGCCCTGGCTGACTCTAAACTCAGGAGGAAAGCCCAACAGATCACGGTACAGCCCCGTCGGATCCTCTAAAATATCAAAAGAAATCTGCTGGCTAGCAAAAATGAATCCCGTGATGGCAGTAAAATCGAGGGGTGTAATCATCATCTCCCCGAATTGAAAATGGAAGGTGTGTGTGTACATTCTAACCACCTCACCACCAAAGCAGTCATCGTCGCCTAATGATTCCTCAATGTCTCTGGTCCCTCCAGTAGACTGTCCAAAAGGCCATTAAAGCCGAGACCATGCACCTGATCTTGTACCCTCGAAGGTAGCCTCTGATAGAGCTTCTTAGCTCAATTGAAGCTACCAGGCAGGACCAAATGGGTCACTAGGTTCTAAAAGGGAAGTCAACAAACACAAATTATGACTTAGAATTTTTTCTAAGTATAACAATTGTACTAACTACTGTTTATTTGCTAAATGCAGGTAAATAAAATCGCATAATTAGGACAAAAACATGACAAACGAGTGTTAGCCTGCAGCGTAAGAGAAATTAAGTCCTAGCAAAATGTATCTTTCAAGCACGAAGGAAGCTGATCCATCGAGGGAGAGATATAGTAGGAAGTAAAAAAAAAAAGAGTTTGGGGTACTAACCTCTTGTGGATGAAGCACCCAGATGTGCTCTCTTAAGTTCGAGACTAGAGGAACCTCGTGCCCTTTCTTCACTCTATGTCACGTGCGATGAGCAGGCACTGGCCTTTGACTCACCACACCACCCGCAGCCTGATCCACAGGGTCTTCCACACCCTTTAAACCGATATCCTCCAAGTCAAATGCGAGGTTGGGGTTACATCCTCGTTACTGCCTTCACCTCTTTATATGGGTAAATTTGGAGCAAGAACACCTAAAGTCCAGAGAATCCTTAGGGAGTAGAGAGAGAAGAAAGATGGAAAATAAAGAAAAAAGAAAAAACTGGGCCTTTTATAGCCAATGGCTTCGTGGGTCAGGAGCCACCCACACGCATGGATCCTGACCAACGAGCGTGGGTCATTTGACCCATACGCATGGATCACTGACCCACATGGGTGGGATAGGCTTTGTGGAACCCATAGAGGCCCAACGAAGCCCCATAATGCACTTTTCAACTCCTTAAATCCCAGGGAAGGCTCCAAGGACACTCTGGAGGCTCGAATATGGACCTGAGACATGCATGAAGACCGAGAATTCATAATAGATGATAGAAATAACTCCCAGAAAGCACCAAAAAGCTTAGGGAAGTCTGCTATGATCCTTCTTCTCATTCTTTTTTCACATAAAATCATACATTCATGCATTCATACATACACTTGTATTCCAAACATAATTTTTAGTGCCCTCAGAGTGTACTCGCACTAGAGAGGGGGCACATAGTAGGGACGAACTAGTTAACCTTGACAGCGACGGTCTCACTTTGACAAGATTTTCAAAGTTTCTCGACTTTGATTAGTAGCTCTCAGCTTGGATTCTTACTTCTAATCAATCTAATGCTTGGCAACTTTATAAAATACAAAAAATTCACCAAAAGAAGAGTTGCAGGGAACCAAGATAATCGGGTTGCTTGCGATTATCATGTTAGACCCTAAAAAAGGTCTAAATGCAGGAAGGAAAAAATAGCAAAAAGAGAAACAAAAAAAGAGAAAGAGAAAGAAAAAAGAAAGAGAAATAAAAGAGAACAAAAAAGAAAAAGCAAGGGAAGAGAAAGAAAGAGAATAAATAATAAGTAAGAGTATGTCTTTGATAATAAAATACTCATTCTACTCCAATGCTCAAACCTTGAGTAAGAGTAAGTCTTTGACAACATTCGCACTAAGTGACAAAAGGTGGGGAATACTTGAGAAGAGAAATGAGTATGATCAAACATTTGCCTCCAAAGGGAATGACATGATATCGAAGGTCGCTTCGTGCATCATGATTCTCAGCAACCTCATTTGATGAATTTTCTTCTGATCATGAGGGAGACTTGCTCTTCACTTGGAAATTAGGGAAATCCTTGGTAAAGGGATACTGATCAGACCTCAGAGAAATAGCGAGAATCGCATTAAGGTGAGATAGCCGTAGCCAGATTGACTAGAAGCCCCTAGTGCGTACCACTTACCAGTTAAGGTAAATCCCTGAAAGCACTAACAAAACTCCTTTGCATCGCAATTAATTGAAGGATATGGGCACAACACCTCACATGGAAAGCTTCCCCACCCAAAACCAAATCATTTTTCTTTAAAAAGTTTTTTTTCAGTTGTTGGATAGCATTGTCATTAGATGAAGCATTGTCAACAGTTATACACATCACTTTTTTCAAATCCCATTCTTCCATGCAAAAATCTACAACGTTCGCTATATTAACCCCTTTATGACTCTTAATAACAAAAAAATTAAGAATCCTCTTTTGCATGTTCCAATTAGAATCAATAAAATGAGCAGTCAAACATAAGTAGGTCAAATTTTGGATACATGTCCAAGTGTCAATAGTTAAAGAAACTCTTTGGCATTGAGATACAGGAAAGTTATATAATTTATTTTTTTCCTCAATAAATAAAGAGTAGCAATCTTTAGCAATGGTGAACCTAGAAGGAACTTGAAATTGAGGAATACAAACTTCCAAAAATTCCCTAAACCCTTCTCTCTCAACTATCCTAAAAGGTTGTTCAACTTTAATAATCATTCTTACCAATGCTTTCCTACACTCTTCTTGATTGAACTTCCAATAAGTTAACTTACTAACTTCAGAATTAGTTCCTTAAAATTAAGAATTTTTTACAACTTATCTTTGCCCCTAAATGCCTCAACTAATTCTTTTTTTTTTTGGAAATTTTTTACAAGTTTCCTTCAAATGCTTCCACAATCCAGAAGTGCCTATATCACTACTACCTTGATAATCCTTATGGCACCATTTACATAAAGCCCTCCTAGTCTCTTTCCCTTCAGAATCTAACTCTTTATCAAAATGCTTCCATACCTTAGACCTAGTCTTCTTAGTAGAATGAGAAGTAATACCTTCTGTAAGCACCCAATTTCGGGATAATTAGAGCATGGATACGAAAGAGGACTTCGATGATGAAAACTCGTAGCAAATGGGTCTCTAATATTTGAATTTCGGATTCCAAGGCTTGATTGCATTTTTACGGATTAAATTGAAAGTTTTCTTTTCCTTCAAGGGTCTTTTTGTAATTAAAGTCGGAATAGTAGATTTTTGATCGGAAATTTAGAATTCTGACCGGAAATTTAGAATTCCGATCGGAATTCCATATGTTCAATTGAAAATCTACAAAATTTTGGTCGGAATTGCAGAATTTCGATCAGAATTCCATATGTTCAATCGAAAATCTACAGAAATTCCGGTCGGAATTACATAATTCCGATCGGAATTATGTAGTTCCGATCGGAAGTACGTAGTTCCGATCGGAATTACATAGTTCCGATCAGAAATACGTAGTTCCGGTCGGAATTACAGAATTTCGGTCGGAATTACAGAATTCCGACCAGAATTCTAGAGTACCGATTAATTTCTATCAAATTCTTTTTTTATTTTATTTTATTTCAAATTTTTATTGATTTTTCTTAAATTTGATTGGCCAAAATTTAGTTAAGTGATAATTTTTTAATTAATAAAAAAAATAAAAATAAAATAAAAATAAAAATATAAATGAATAAGTTAATTAATGTATATCACCTCCTTCTGTGGTTTATCCTATCCGCGTAACCTTTTATCTCTACGTAATCACTTATCCCGTGAAATGGATTTATGATAGACAGAGAATAAAAGGGCGGGAGGAGAGTAAAAAGAAAAAGAAAAGACGAGAGAATAAGGCAGAGAGAAAAAGGAAGAGAAAAGAAAAACTTTCTTTTGGTTCTGAATTTCTTTCAAAAAAAAACGTCTTTTCTTTTGAGTGAAAAAGGGGTTTTGACGATAAAATAATCAAAGCCAGAATACGTAAATCAGTACTGGAGACCCATTTAGATGGTGAATTAACACGATCTTTGAGGAGCTAATCATACTACACCCATCATACATAGTTTTTTTCTTAAACTCTTTTCTTTTCTTGCCTTACTCGTTTATTTATTTTAGCTTTTTTTTATTTGTGATTTTGATTTGATTTTCATTTTTTTTGGTTACTAATCCTTTTATTTCTGTGTTTTATTTTAT
>CATIWM010138829.1:0-17032 GCA_949671775.1 Mallotus repandus
AATATAAATGGATAAAAATGAAAAAAAAAATTAAAAATAAGTACTTTTAAAAATAAAATAAATATTTGTGTAATTAATAAAAAATGATGATATTTTAACGAAAATTAAAATAAAAATGGTGTATTTATGTAAAGTTTTTAACATTTTATTTAAAATAAATTTCATAATCGAATGTAGTGCTATTGAAAAGCTCAATGAAATTACGCTCATTCTCTTCTCTTATACTATTTGAAAAGCCCAATAAAACGATACTCGAGCTGTTGGCTAAAATCCATTAGTACAGGCTAAGAACAGATCAACCTCCGCCACTAGTTGTTCTTCGCCTGGTGTCTCCGCTGGCTCTTGCCGCCACTTACCACCTCCAAGCAGGTACCCATTAGTACTTTTCTCTCCTGTAATTCTTCATCCATAAAGTTCACGAAAGGTTTTGGTGAGTTATGGTCTTCTTTTAGCGCAAAAAGAGCAAAAAAAAAATAAAAAAAGGCGAAATCTTTACGTAGAGTCTTGATCTCAATCTAACTCAATGGAAGACATATTTGATTCGTCTTTAAATCTAGAGGAGACCCACTTGAAGGAAGGTTATGAAGAAGGGTACAAGCATGGTCTAGTCTCAGGAAAAGAGGAGGCTCGACAAGTGGGTCTTAAGACAGGCTTTGAGGTTGGTGAAGAACTTGGCTTTTATCGTGGTTGTGTTGATATCTGGAACTCAGCTATTCGAATTGACCCGACTGCGTTCTCTGATCGATTTAAAAAGACCATTAAACAAATTGAGGAGTTGATTGAGAAATACCCTTTGTTGGATCCTGAGAATGAGAGTGTACAAGAGATTATGAATAGTTTGAGGTTGAAGTTTAAGGTTATAACAGGTGGTAATAAGGATGTGAGATTGATTTATGAAGGGTATCCTAAATCGAAAGATATTGATTTTTGATGGTTGGAGATTATTTCATGTAGAACTTTTTACTATAGGATATCTGCTTTTTTTTTTTTTAAATCTTTGTATCTTAAATAATTAATTTTTGATTGCCTTTTGGCCTTTTTCCAAGAATGTAATTTGATATTTATATGCTCAAGAACACTGAATTTAATTTCAGCTAAATTATATGCAAGTGATAATGGTAATTGCAATTTTTGTTTAAGAACGAAGTGTTTTTATTTGTATTTTTTATTTTCCTGTGAGGTGAAGTGATTTTGGCATGTGGATTCCAGACTGTGAATCATCTGTTATGCTCATAATATATTAGCTAAATTAAGAAAGGATGGGGAATAGTATAAGCAAAAGATACTCTTAACCAGATACTATCTTTGGGTGTCAGTTTGAGTTGCCTTTTCTGATAGGAAAGTTGTTGAATAGTTTATATGACAACGGGGACTATGAATTCAATTGAGCTTTGGAATGTTATTTTGATTGCAGTTCATACTCGGACAGTTTATTTATAACTATAAAAACTATTAGTTGTAGACTCTGCATCCGACTTTATGTTATTGTCAAGTTTTTATTTCATTGTATTTATCTATATTTTCAATTTTCTTATGTATAAAGTTGTTGTCAGTGTATGCTGGATATATTATATATGTAATGCTTCTACAATCTGATTATGCAATTTTAACATCATTGCTTGACAATGCAATTTTTGTCATCTCAATGTCTGTCCATGTGCAGCTTGGAAAAGGGTGCAGGGTGGAGAAAAATGTTAAAGTGGACACTTGCTTGCTGCAAGGTCTACATATCTGAAAGCCGAAACAAGGCTGCTTTGGAGTCAATTGAAAAGGCTGCAAAGTTATTCCCTCAAGCACCCATTATTAACAAATTTGAGGATGCAACCTATAATCGAGTTGGTTATACTCTTGTCTCAAGCTTGGCTCCAAAGCCATCTTCCAGTTCATATCCCTTGAAGAGTGCTGTACTTGCCATGGTTAAAGCTGCTTTCGAAGCTATTGACTTTGACCAGCATTCTGGAAGTCATCCTCGGCTAGGTGTTGTTGATCACATTTGCTTTCATCCTTTAGCAAATGCATCTTTAGACCAAGCAGCAGGAATCGCAAAGTCCTTAGCTGTGGATGTTGGCTCTAGTCTCCAAGGTATGTTCTGCTTGACATGATTTTGTACTGCCCTGTGGTAGTCTATGGAGGAAGATGAGTCTAGATTTTGTGAAGCCAAAGTGGTCACTGACTATCCATCTCCTTTCTCATTTGGTTTGTTGTATTTTTTTTCCATGATGGCTCTATGAACTATATTAGTCAAAGTGATGGTAATTGCGACCAAAAATAAATTGATGGTGGTAATGCCTGATCCAATCTTTGTGTTCTGTTAGTTTCAATTAGGAACTGTTATTAGTCTATCAGCAAACTGAGAGCGAAAATTAATTCACAATATAAATTCATCTAATACATTCAGTTCAAGTGGAATATACAGAACAAGCGTTATACTATTTTGATATAGCAACTGGAGTTGTAACACTAATGTTCATTGATTGTCCTTGTTTACGTCCATATGATCCTTTTTTTTTTCGGTAGTTTGAATTCGTTGACTCTTAGGCTTTGATCATCTTTGAATTAAGTAAAACGAATTAATAGATGAAATTTTTATTTGATATGATATTCTGATTAAATGCATTTTCATTCTGATTAAGTGCACTTTCATACTTCCAATTTTATGTAGTGTGATCTATATTCATGAGTTTTTGATTTGCATATTAAATCACTTCATAGGTATACGTTGTTTTTCTGCATTGCTAATGATCTTATATAGCTTACAGTCCCTACTTTCCTGTATGGATCTGCCCATGAACAAGGAAGAACACTTGATTCAATCAGAAGAGAACTGGGGTATTTCAAGCCCGATTCTGGAAATCAGTGGACAGGGGGACCAAAGGCAGAGTTCTTGCCAATGAAACCGGATGAAGGTCCAGCTCGAGTGACTCAAACAAAAGGCGTAGTTGTAATTGGAGCAACCCGGTGGGTTGACAACTACAATGTTCCTGTATTCTCTACTGATATGGCTGCTGTTCGTGGAATTGCAAAACAAGTTGGTGGGAGAGGAGGCGGGCTTGCTTCAGTACAAACCATGGCACTTGCGCATAGTGATGATATAATTGAAGTTGCTTGTAACTTGTTGGAACCAAGTAAAGTTGGAGGAGAAAAAGTTCAGCAAGAAGTTGAGAGGCTTGCAAAGGAAGAGGGTATGGCCGTAGGGAAGGGATATTTTACAGATTTATCGCAGGAAAAAATTGTTGAGAGTTACTTGAAGTGTCAAAACATTGATATAACTACAAGATGAAATATTGTAATAGAGAAGGCATTCTTTCTGTTGGAATTCATTCAAATGATGTTCCCATATTCATGTTCTTAGAGGCGGCCATTATCAGCATCATTTCTTAAAGATGGCTTAGATTTATACCAACTCATGAAAAAAGTAAAAAAGAAAACCTGGAAGATATTTGTATAGTACATATTTTGTTATGATTCAGGGCTTGTAAAGATTCCATTTTTTCATTTCAGAATCCTTAGTCCTCCAGCTCATACGATTGAGATAAGATGGATCAGCATATTAAATTATAAGAGGGTAAGGTTTGGGTGAAATATCTTCTGCATTTACGTGGTAGCTGATACAGACATTTTCTGGGTTTTCTATAAATTGAGCTTAATACTCTTGAGAACTGTCGATTGAAGATAATTATGAGCATGGAGACCCCACGGCCATGGTTGTCTTGGTCAAGGGTGGGTCCACAAACGGTTATGAAACTGTAATTTGTCTTTGATTTAGTAGGCTATTCGGTGAAACATCACATCAACATACAATAGCCTCAGGATTAGATGAATTTTGCTCTTCCAGCCAGCAACCTACAAAAAATATTGATAATTTGATTTCGAAACCTCTTAATCTGGTCCTGCAAGTAAAAGGTGAGATGTGAGATCTCCTACAAATTCTTCGATGCCTAAGTTAGGGAGTGTAGAGAGAGAATTCTGAGAGAATAAGAACTTAAGAAAATAAAATAGAATAGAATGAATAATTTGAGGAGAGGGCAAGAGTATTTATAGGGAATGAGATACTCAAACCTGAGAGGAATATAATTTCTTTTCCTTGTAGGATTTGTCCTTCTTTGAGGTAGTTCCTCTTGATTTAGAAGTCCTCCGGATGTGGGACTCTTCCTGATGAGGAAGACTCTTTCCTACTTGGATTTAGTTTTTCTTGTTCTACAAGTTACTCTAATTTAGGAATACAAGTTTATTAGTTTGAATAAGAATATACCTGAGGGGTATCAAGAGTTCCTCCAGCGAGTCTGGTAGGATATTTATGTCTGAGTGGTCTCGATATCGAGAAAATTGTAGTTGTTGCTCGGACTGATATGCGCTGGAAAGTGTTTGCTGCTGACAGGTGAGCTGAGCTCGCCAACCTCAATCACTGATGCTGAAGATGCTCGATACCGAGTCTCAAAAGAATGTCTGCAGAGAGAAAATTTTGCCAGTTGGACTTGTATAGACTCGGTATTATAAAAATAACCCGAGAGATTAACTCGGAACCAGCTGTCACTGGAATTTTTAGTGCTCGAGGCTTTATTGTGCCTGTGACCATGAGATCTCTCGGTGTTATAAAACGAGGCCCGAGTGCTTGGGAAAGCATGTGCTTTAGATCAAGAAGCGTGATCGTTACGCCTTGTACTTTTTTTTATTTGGGAACCGTCACGTCTGTTCGTGTGTCAGAAGTCATGGCAGTGTCAACTGCGTTCTTGCAGCTAGACAGACGCATCTGCTGAAAGGACAATGCTTAGATAGTTGTGCCATTGATGGTCATTTAATGTCAGGCCATTTTTTACCATTATGCCCCTGGGATAATAAAGCATGAGTGTTGTAATACTAAGGGTAAAGGAGGTCCATCCAGAACCTTCCTCAGCTTATAAATTGAGGGATGGCCTTAGCATTTTTCACTTTTTTGCTTTGTGTTAATTCTCGCCTCCATTTTCTTCTTCTTCTTCTATTGCTGCTACCAAGTTTTCTTTTCTCCAATCTGCCTGTTGTTTCAAGGTCTCTTGAGTTCAATCATCTTCCTGCTTTTGAAGAATCTTTGCTTTCCAGGTGAAGATAACTTCTTCTATGTGTTTATTTTCTTTTTTCCATTTTTTTGGGTTTGTAGTGCCAATGGCTCCATGAGAGCAAGTGAAATCAGATCTATTTGAATCTAGGGTAGACGTTGGCATGCTAGAATGGTATAGGCATAAATTTGGGATTCCCCAAGAATATTTGTTGCATACCACCGATAAGAAAGTGCATGAGCCTTACCATGATGCTTTAAAAATGGTAGTATACCAAGACCAATTAGGGGGCGCTGAGATTCCCGATAGATCCCTTTGTGAAGCTGTTTCTGAATAGATATAACATAGCGCCTGGGCAATTTCATCCCAATAGCTATAGAATTTTAACCGAGTACATAGAGCTTATGTATAGGGAAGGGAGAGACCCGGACTTTGACATGTTGCGGTTTATTTATAGTTTAAATAAGAAAATGGGAGCTTACGTTCTCTCTAGCAGCTGTTCCGGGTTTGAGCCTGTTTGTGAGACTTTCGGACATACCAAAGTCTTTGAGAAACAAGTATTTTGTGATAGAGCACCTAACTGAATTCTTCACTATCTGACATTTATGGGTCAACGCTTGTCATGATGTAAAACGCCCGAGAAAGTTGCCGGATGAAGACTCGAACTTAATAAGGAGACTTCATACTCGGAGCGTGTTTGAGGGAATTTTAGTCGAGAATTATTCTCAACGATATCTCCGAAGAGTATATAACGGAAATGATGGTAAGTGAAATGGAACTAAAAATGGGCCTACATTTCGATAATTAATGAGCCTAAATCTATTGTTTTTAATTCTAAAAGTAGACCTAAGTCTATTAAATTTTAAAAGAAAAAGAAATTAATTTGTGGGCTTAATTTTAATTAATTTTAACTAAATGAAATGATCATAAATCTACAAATTATGAAGAAGACTTTATTAATGGGCTGAGCTAAGTCTAAATTAATTTTATTAACTAAAAAATGGGCCTAAAGTCTAAATTAACCTAATGGGCCTAAGTTATTTTTAATTAAATCTAAAATCAATTTTAAACCTATTAATTAAGTGAGTTAAAATCTACATGTGGGTTTGGGGCCCAAAACAAATAAAAATTAAAAAAACAAGCCCAAAATAATGAAAATAAAAAAATAATAAATCAAAAACAAACATTATGTGATTTTTCTAACCGTAATTTTAATTATATACAACCTAAAATTAATCTAAAGCCACCATTAATTTCAATTGAATTTACCAAATGAAACCCTAATTTACTAATTAATTTTAAGTACAGGAAAAATAAAGATTTCACTATATTCCCACTAATGGGGCTATTACAATGATCTACTGAGAATAAAAATTAATATTAATTACAACCCAAAAAAATAAAATACAAAATAAAATTAAAAAATAAATGAATAAAAAATCATAAAACTACGTTCAAATACAAAATTTAATTCATGGCATTCCATGGATCTTCAGATGTTTTGTTCTCCACAGTGGATTCAAATCACCTCATCCATAATCATAAACACAAAAATAAATAAGGATTAGTAAATTAAAAAATAAAAATAAAAATCAAATCAAATCAAATCAAAATTAAATAGAATAAAAATAATCAAATAAATAAAAAGAGAAAGGAGTAGAAAAAACTAATTTGATGGATGCAATCTTGATTCCCTTTAGAAGGTGATTACCATTGATGAAAGCCTGTGGCTTTTATTGTGTTTGTCTGTGATTTTGATTTATTTGGATCTGATTCACGGCTAAAACTTGAAAAAAGTACGTAAGAAAAATGGATATATTTTGGTTGACGACTAAAATCAGAAAAGTGGGGAGAAAAAAAAATAAAAAAACCTCCCCTGCATGAAAAGAAAATCACGTATTTATAAAAACATCATCCTATAACCCTAATATGATTACAAGATAAAAATAATAAAACAATTTATTTTTCTTATTTATTTATAAAAATATATATTTATCACTTTATTTATCAAATAAAATGATTATATTTATCAAATAAAAACTAATTAAAATCTATAGATAAATAATAAATAAATAAAATAAAATAAATCGAAAAAAAAGAGAGGCGTTAGGCTTATTTCCGACTGGAAATTGGCTATTTCCGGTCGGAAATAGCCAAGCAAAATAAATGATGGCCATCATTCTTGCAAATTAAAATTGAATGGGCCATTCGGCCCATTCAACCTTTTTCCTTTTTTTTTAATAAATAAATAAAATTTAAAAATGGAACCTAAAAAAAGAATTTACAATTTAGTTCAAAACTAATAAATCAGATCCAATAAGTCTAATTTCACAGTCTATTTTCATCATCGGGTCCTCTGTCACATCCATACTCTAGTCATCCCGAAATTGGGTGCTTACAATGTCTTCTCTCCGAGATTGTTTCATCCTTTTTTCTTTAAGTGCTTTTCCTCCAACTATCATATTAATGACTCCAGTCACTTCATTCTGAGCCTTTTCTGTTTCGGACTGTCACCATTCTCATCTTTGGAGTCTCAGTATCTCCTGTTTGTATTAGTAGATTTACTGAATTTGCCATTTTGTATTAATTGCTCTATGGCTCTTTGTAATTCTCGGCAATTGTCAGTGTCATATCCATATTCTCGATGATATTGACAATAGAACCTTCTATCTGCCATTGCTCTTTTTCTAGGACTCGATTTTCCTGGCACGGGTATTCTCACCTCATTTGCTCTAATCCACATAAGGACTTGCGATTTTAGAGCATTCAGGGTGTATAGTTTTCAATTTTCTTTATAAATCCCCCTACTGGACCTCTTACTGGGCCTCTAAAATAAGGAGGTTGGGCTCTAGGTCTCTTTGGCTTAGATATTTCTTCCCTTTTAAAGGGTGGTCTGTCATTATCCTGCCGTAGCCTTCTGTCTTCATCGAGTTTAATCAGTTTCATTACCATAGACATGACTTTAGAGAAAGTTATAGGCTCTTTAGTCATAATTTTATCTTTGAGCTTCCCTAATTGTGTCCCATTCTTCGTAGCCTCTATTGCCACTTCATCACTTAAATTCTCGATCTGCATAGCGACCTTGTTGAATCTGTCAAATTAACTAGTTAGTGACTCCGAAGCTTCTTATTTGCACATTCTAAGATCATTTACATTCTTTGCGGGTGGAACATTGGTGATGAACCGAGTTCTGAATTTCTCAACTAACTCTTCAAAGGACGAGATAGAATTCTTAGGAAGTTGGTGAAACTACCTTTGAGCAATCTTGATGAGTGTGCTGGGGAAGATGCATCATAGATTTTCGTCATTTATATTCCGAAGCATCATCTTAGTTCGGAATGAGGAGACGTGGATGATTGGATCTCCTGTTACATCAAATTGATCTTGTTGAGGTAGCTTGAATTTAGAAGGGATCTCGGTTTTAACAATCTTGCTTACAAAGGGTGTTGTTCCTTCTAAGACACATCCGTCCTCCTTTCACGACCCAGTCCAAGCTTTCTGAATTTCTTGTTCTACTCTTTAAACTATTTGGGAGTCATCTAAAGCAGGGCGATTTGTGCTTGATCCTTCCGGATCTTTCTGAACTCCTTTATCTCCTCTAAGGGCGCTCTGAGTTGCCACAGGCAGTATGATCGTGATATTCTCTGGATTAGCAGTTTCGGGATTATTTTCTTGAATTAAAGCATTCAATTGCGGTTGCATGAGGATTATCTGGGCTTGGATGTTTTGAATCATCGCCTCTTTATTTGTGGTAGGTAGATTGAGTGTTTGAGCTACTGTGTTGAGGTCTAGCATATTTGTAATCGGTGTTCCCGAAAGGCTTGGAAAAGGCACAGAAGGGATGGGTCTGCTAGTATGATGCAAAGGAGCATAATAAGAAAAGCTTGTGCCGGGTGTTACCCATCCATGGGTGACTCCAGAAAGAGGGATTTGGGATGACGGTCCCCCATGACGAATAAGGGCCAATGGGTCAATTGGCAAGATAGGGGCGGACGGGTTGATGGAGAGAATAGGGGCTGATGGGTTGATAAATAGCGGGGTGGAAAGGTTGATAGGAGCTTCTGTGTCTGAAGCAGCTCCTGGGGAATTAATCTGAGTATCAGTAGCTGGCGGGCTTGATGCCATGGTGTGAACTTTACTTCTACTCAGTAGGTAATAATGTCTTTAACTCAAAAGCTTCCCACAAATGGTGCCACTTGATATCTTGATTTCGGGAACTCCGAGTCTAGGTCCTGCAAGCGATCAACAAGAGCAATGTGAGATGTGAGATTTCTCCCACAAACCCTCTAATGCCTAAGTCAGGGAGTGTAGAGAGAATAAGAGTTTAAGAAAATATAATAGAATAGAATGAATAATTTAAGGGGAGGGGAGAAATATTTATAAGGAATGAGATGCTCAAACCTGAGAGGAATAAGATTCCTCCTCCTTGTAGGATTTATCTTTGTTTGAGGCGATTTCTCTTGATCTAGAAGTCCTCCGAATGTGGAACTCTTCCTGATGAGGAAAACTCTTTCCTACTTGGATTTGATTTTTCTTGTTCTGCAAGTTACTCTAATTTAAGAATACAAGTTTCTTAGTTTAAATAGGAATATTCCTGAGTGGTATCAGTAATTTTCATAGAAAATTCTTGATTCAATAGTTAGATATGAATAATAAAATTAAATATTTTATTTTTATTAGCCAAGTATTTTACATTTGACTTATGTGACATTAATCTAAACATATTGTATTTTCTTTTATCTTAGAATTAGGAGTTGTAATTTGTTCTGTAATTTTACAATTTACTATACTTTTATTCTATTCAATTTTCGAATATGTGTATATATATATATATATATATATATAAAATGTAAATTATTTTAAACAAATGCATATTAATTAACTATTTGTAACAGTGAACACCTTGGGGTATAAAGAAAATCTCTCAATCCATCGTGCATCTTAGTTTTCAAATCATGGGTTGTACTATCTGTAGTTTTCCCCTTTTTTTTCTTCTTTTTATTGAACGAGGCTCAGAAAACAATCATAAAAAATTTGTAATAATTGAAACATCACTATCATTGCAATTAATTCAACCACAGAAAACAGGCTGAGATGTACACCAACCAAACTCAAAGCAATTCAATTTTCCAACCAACAAATTACCTGGTTGATTCTGTGGGCATTAGTTTGCCATTTTGTGCATTAGAAGAAACAAACGACAGATAAATCAATTAAAAGTCAAATCTCATATAATGAAATTCACAAATATTTTTCATGGTATTACAAAATTATAAATTTAATATTTAATTTTTTTTTCTAAATCTAAAAAAAATTTTAAAAATGCCTTAGTCCTTATTTAGTGACCAAAGAATTTTTATTGAAGTAGAACGGACTCGAACAGAAGTTCCCTCGTTTCCGATCCTCATCATTATTACGACGGATTGTGTTTTTTTTTTTTTTTTAAGATTGCACTTGTGTTGAAAACAAATATTTAAAAAGAAACGACATGATTCTTGTTTTAAATCTCAACAAGCTTCACTCATTAAAATAAAAGTGCACATGTTCTTGATTCAATTTTTTATTCTTATTTTTCTGCATTTGCTTCTTTAATTAGCCAAATGATACACTGCAATCAATAAACAATGATGCCATTGCAGTATCATGTGGCATGCATTAAAGATAGATCAATCCTCTTCTTATCTATTAAGGCTATATCCACGGATTTTGAGGGTCCAGAAGTGGGGGCGTTGGCTTAAACATGCGCTGTACAATGCTGACTCGTACGTGCGTATTGGATATTTATATATTCATGTCTTGTGTATGCGCGCGCACACACACCTTCACTACTTCCTCTGCAAGATTACAGAAACACCAGGCACAACAACTAAGGCCAAGCAGTGAAGAGCAGAGAGCAAAATAATGGAATTTAACCCAAGTTGCAAGGTAAATTAATATTACTAACTCTTCATTGGTATCAAGACCAAGTTTGTTTTCTTTATCTTTCTTGTGTGTGTTTTTCCCCTTTTCTTCTTTGCCTTGTTTGTTTTGATGTTTTCTTTGAATTTTAGGCCTTTCTTGCCCAAAGTTGCATGTCTATTCTCTCCTTTTGCAAGATCTTGCCGAGTTTTAGCCAACACCCATTTCGTAGTTAGATTGGTCCTAGATTGGAAGATCAGAAAAAAAAAAAAATACATGACCAATAATGTCTGTTCTCTTGCCTTCAAGGTCCAACAAAGTCAACAAATTTTCATTCAGTTTTGTTGCATTACATGAAACAACTCCACAGTTGGATTCAATTTTGCTTTTTTTTTTTTTTTTTTTGTCTTCATCTGGCTGTTAATTTTACTTCTTGAGTAGTGAGGATATCAATCTTTCGAAGTTTCCTGTTCATGAGCTGGTAATGTTGAAAACAAATTTGCAAAATATAAAGCATTGCAAAATCTTTAGATCAGAATGCACCTTCTACAAGTTTTGTTCAATGCCCTTGTTTTGGTGTTAAGCTGATGATCAAAATGAAATGACAAGATAATCTCATCAATAATTGACTGGGTACAAGACCATATTTATGCCATATTTTAAGAATCAAAATGCAAAATCCTGTATTCAATCTTTTTTTTGTTTTTGAAATTCTTTGTTGGTCTTTATCAAATTCTTGGATTACAACAGAACAGCAAGAAAACTGCAAATCAATCCTTGTTGCTGTGTTGCAAGCTGTTTATATCAGAATCACGTAACCACACAGCTCTTGAGTCGATTGAAAGAGCAGCTAGGCTTGACCCAGAGACTGTGATAGTCAACAAATTTGAGGACAGGGCTTATAACAGGATAAGGTACACTCTTGTGTCATATGTTGTTCTTGATACCACAGGAAGTGCCATTTACAGCCCATTGCAGCAAACTGTTCTGTCAATAGTTGAAGCTGCTTACGTAGCCATAAACCTCGAGTCACACTCCGGGACACACCCTCGGCTTGGTGTTGTTGATGACATTGTTTTCCATCCCTTGGCAAGGGCTTCCTTGAATGAAGCATCTTGGCTTGCTAAGGCCGTTGCAGCTGATATTGGCAGTAGATTTCAAGGTTTAAGTTTTGCATATATAGCACTCACCTTTTTCCAGTAACAACTTGCTATAATGGGTTCATGATTACCAAAGAAGTACTAAAAATTTTCGTTTCCTGATGCATTGCAGTGCCAGTATTTCTTTATGCAGCAGCACACCCAACAGGCAAAGCTCTTGATACCATTAGGCGAGAGTTGGGTTACTACAGGCCCAATCTGATGGGAAACCAATGGGCTGGATGGTCCATGCCTGAAGTTCTCCCAGAAAAGCCTGATGAAGGCCCGCAACATGTATCCCGGGCCAGAGGCATCGCGATGATCGGGGCACGCCCATGGGTCGCATTATACAACGTGCCCATTTTGTCGACAGACGTCTCTGTAGCCCGTCGGATTGCCCGTATGGTTAGTGCTCGTGGCGGTGGGCTCCCGACGGTTCAAACAATGGCCCTAGGTCATGGCGAAGATTCTATTGAGATAGCTTGCATGCTATTGGAGCCCAATCAGATTGGAGCGGATAGGGTCCAGAACCGGGTTGAGATGCTAGCAGCCGAAGAAGGGTTGTACGTGGAGAAGGGATACTTCACTGATTTTTCACCTGAAATGATTGTTGAAAAGTACATGAATTTAATCTCTACTAGCAGGGACTGATGTTTAGACACTGAACTAGAAATGTTCAAGTTTCAGCAAACGTTAGCAGCTGATAATGGAACAACTTAAACATGCAAGCTCAATGAACTGGCTAATTTGATACTGTGTCAGCAAAATTTTTCCTCAGAGTCAATATTCCATTATAAGGGAGAAAAAAAAAATTCCAGTCATTCTACATCTGCCGTATGATCTATGGATACATTAATGTACATGGAGTCTATCAAAAATCAACTTTATCATGAACACTGCTTTTTTAAAAAATCTTCAGATAACAATGTCTGAAACAGTTGTTGCAACCTCTCAGCACCAGGGCCTGGCCTGAATACTGAATAATTTCCACGCACAGAACATGGATCAGCACCATTCGCTGAGCTGCCAATACACCATGCTCCAGGCGCAAACCGGCTGGTACGGTTCAGAAGTTCTTTGTCAATCTTGTCTAAAACCAGGTCCTCTCTGGCAAATTTTCGGGCGAATGGAGCCTTACTCTTAACCATTTTGTCAAAATCTTTCATGGTCAAGGAGATTGGATGCTGCTTTGGAGGAGTGTCCCAAGCAATGTAATGAAGATCGTGGCTTATTGCTGTATTTCGGAATTCTTCAGTGTTGCAAATAAGAGTTTGAAAGTATCCTTCTGGAGAGGAGATGAAATTTGTGTAGTACATTAGGAGGGTTCTTGGGAGATTATCCCATCCCATTATACTGTATTCTACAAAGGATCGGGTTAGCATCACCCACGCTGACCCTGCAAGTCAGAGGCAAGCACAAAGAATTCAGAACTTAAATGTTGACAAAAGAAAAAAAAACACCAGACTGTCTAGCACCATATTTTAAAGCAGATTTGGCAAAGGCAAGTGGTAAATACTGGTAGGCAAGCATTAACTGACTCAAATACAGCTCAATCCATACAAAAAGAACATATGTGCCAAAACAAAATATGCCAGATAGTGACCCCACAACTTACCTGTTTCACCCCACAAAATTCCTGCAGGTATAATATCTGACAATCAACTAAATTATGCAACATTCAAATTATCTAATAACGTACACCTATGACACAAGATGATAGTGATGACACGCCAACATATTATCCTATCATGCATAAGATAGGAAGGTATCTGCAAATTAGTCCCCAGGATGCAAAACCATTTGATTGAAAAAGCATGAGGCATTTGGGAGAGAGCCACCATCATGATTTATGTTTGCAATGTGTCACCACTACATTGGGTATCATCAAGAATGCACAGCTATTTATGGTCTTTTAACAAGCAAAGAAGGGTAGGACATGGGGAAATTTACATTTTATTATATCTGGGAAGAATAAAATTAATTACATTTAGAAAGAAAGAAAGCAAGCAATAGCCTATACTTGCAAGAAAATATATGAAACCACAGGATTCCTGTTTCTTCATCGAATAAATGAAGTCTGTTAAGATATGCATACCAGTAAACAACTTGAAAGACGTGGGAAGTGACCGGCGTTGAGAAGTCAAAGCAAGGTCAGATTTCTTAGATAAGTATAGGCCTGGATCAATAATAATCGGTTTTGCCCTTTGATTCCTGCAGAACATTGGATTATGCAACATGCCTAGACTAAAATCACTTTCATGAAATAAAAGAGGAATATCTTTTAGGTAAATGATACCATGTTTTCCATTTTCACTTACAGCTTCCATCCAGTGATATGCATATGTTCAATGAAATTCAGATTTCTTGACAAATTTGAGAATACATGAAGTAAATCTGCACAATAAAAAACAAATATCAGAATCTACCCCAGCAACTAACATATGTAAGAAAAGTAGATAAACAAGACATTATGGGGGCAAAATATTTAAATCCCCCCCGCCCCTCTTTCACAACCAATGAGAGTTGCAAGTTTTACAGCATAGACAAACTGGCATTAGAGAGATCTATTGAAAAATATATCTTTAGTTCATCGAAATCGCCAATAACATGTCAACAAGATAATGCACACACAAACTCAGAAAAGAATGACTTATGAAACAATTTTTAGGAAAACAGCATTAGCAAATGTCTATGTAGAAGTTAGATAGCAAAATAGACATGAGCAATTCAAAAATCATTCAACTCCTACTGTAGATTTCAAAAGTTAAGACAAACTACTGTTGTACTGGGGAACATAAAAGGCAAGTAAAACATACCTGATCTAAAGTTCACAAGTCTAGATGTAAGGTAGCATCTTATATTTGCTTACAACTTAAAAATGGTGTATTTAAGGATTTGGCATGAAAAGCTGAGCAAATCTGAAACCACAGTAGCATGACTTTAGGGAAATGGTATATGTTTTAGTTGCACAACCAAAGACAAGATCTAATTCAATAACCTAGGATTAGTTTTAAGGGTATGATATGCTTCTATCAGTCTAGCATTATCCTTATGCCAATGGGCAAAGGCTCCATCAGTTCTCCCTCATTGGATAACTGCAATCACAAGGGCAGACATAAAACAACATCATTTACTTAATTGACCTTCTCAACTTCATTTCTATGATTTATGAGCTTCCTTCTACACAGAAATTAAGCACATTCAAGACGGTCATTAAAATATTTTATCTTGTTCTAAAGAACTACATGAAGTTTTTGAGACATTACGGATTAATGCAGTGCAAGTGTGTTTGTTCTTGTTCTCCCCTTCTTCCTCCCCATTAACATCAATACCTTATAAAACCCTTCCTAACATGAAAAAGAATAATGAACAACACAACAGAAGAGCAACAGGTTTTCTAATGCAGCAATCATTACTAACCGTCTTGCGTCACAAGAGGATAATCTGAGGCACTGAGGTTAATAAACCAGTCCCAGTCCAGGCTCTCCCTCAGCATAATTGCAATTGCTTGAAGTGTACATGCTATCATTGTCGGTCCCTTATAGGTCACCAAATTGGATTGTGCCATTACACGCACATTCCCAACTTCAAGGAAGGTAGGATCATTCTTTACAGATATTCCCAACTCCAACCTCTCGCGAGGCGGTGCCTCAAGATCCAGATGTAAAATATACTGATTTCTCGGATGATACACTGCTTTCAAAGTCCTCATCATTCTACGACTATCACCCTTTGTTCCTGAAATGAGATAAGCTAGTCTAGGTGCTTCCAATTTTGAATACCGCCCACTTGAATTGAAATATTTCTTTAAGTCCGATTCTACAAAATACCCAGTTGAATCCTCTGATCTTGAGAATGAAATTATGTCAAATGACAACTGATCTCCACCATAAGGAGATGTAAACACCCCAAAACTAGCCGATAAAAACAGAGTAAGGGATACAAGCAAGCTTGCAAAGAATGGAATGAACCATTTTCTGTCGCTAAACACCCTTCCTGAGTGGAAATTTGCATTTTTTCTCATACTCAATGGATTTTTCATAGAAAAAAAAAATCCCTTCAGCTAAAAGCTCAAGAACCCAAAAATGCTACCAAGAAAAAAGAAACCCAGCAATCTAATAAAGCGAAAAGCGCCAAAGAGAAGCAAGGAGGTTCTGTAACAGAACCAAAGCCTCTTTTTTAAGTATATGAATAGCATCCAAGCTAAGACTTCGAAGCAAAGATGTATAAATTTAAGACATACCAATTACTGAAAATCCAGATTATGAGCAGAAATCTTCCAAGTAATCAAAAAGATTTGACCTTTGCTATGTCGATAGCCAAGAGTTTCCAAGAAGAAGCAGCTACAGTGAAGGAAAGAATTTGCAAGTAATAAAAGCATATAAATGTGAGCTATAGCATCGGAACTTTTTAAGAATCTAAAAGCAGTTACAACCAGTCGGCAATGAATAAAAAAGGGGGTTTTGCTATAAACAGAACCAGATCTAAAGCTAATTGAAAGGCCAATAAAGAAACAGAATAAAAGGGTATTGGAATTGTATGCTTAGAGTGTAAGTTTCAGATACTTAAAAAACAAGAGAGCTCTCCACAAAGGGAAAATAAATGGATATATAAAGAGAAACAAACTGGATTTAAATGCTCACTTGATTTTGGTTTTAAGGAGGGAAAGGTGGGTCTTTTCCTTTTACAGTGAAAGAGAGAGGTGGAGTAGAGATTCAAAGGTGGAATTGAAGCTGATTTTATTCCCAATAGAAAATGAGTTAGAAAATGAATGGGGACCGTACAGGTACAGGAACAAGAAAAATGGCTGATGCTTTGATTAGCTTTCAATTATTGGATAAAACCAAGATTCACAATACAATACCCTTCGTTTACGGTTGTGTTATTTGCTGGACCAAAGACAACAGTAAATAAAGACAAGCATTTCCCACGCTACTGTTTCATGGGGGCATGGCCTTTCTG
>CATIWM010138845.1:0-29057 GCA_949671775.1 Mallotus repandus
CTGCAACCGCTGCCTATAATTTCTTTTACTGCAATAATCCTAAAAGTATCTGTTCAATGTCAATTTAAAAGAAGGGGGCAATAATACACTATACATCCACGCTTCTGCTTCGCAGAAGAGGAACTTTAGGACAGGATGATGACTCAAAGCTAGAATTTCTTTCATCTTCGTCAGCCATCTTTTCTTCTTCAGCTTTTCCCCACATCACAGTATAAAATCCAAAGGCAATCACAACTCCTCCGATTACACTGCAGAGCATTAAATTCAACCATATAAAAATCCATGTCCCTTCATAATCTTCAAAAGAGAATACAAATATTTGAGTAATGAATTTGGCTTATATATACCTCCCTAAGTATAGAGTATCCCCAAGAAAAGATACACCCAGGAAAGTTGCAATTATCATCCCAATTGGCTTAAACATTGATGTGTATACAGGCCCTTTCTTGCCACATGCCCACGTATGAACTACATTTCGAATTGATACTCCAAAAACTGCCTGCAGAATTTTTAGCAGCTCATCAACCTACATGCATACAGTAATAACAGTTAATAATAATAATAATCTCTTTTATATGCTTACTGAGCAAACAATAGCTATCAACTCAATATCAGGCTTTATTATCCAAGCATTTATATCTTTCTCTGCAATTAGAGTAACTATAGCGGATAAAACTGTCACAAAGAAGCTAGCTATGCATGTTGTCATCAATGCTGACGGGTAGTCCTTAAGAATCCAAGTCTGCATATATAAATATCCAAAACAGAATTTCAATTACAAGCATAGAAAATTAGTAGCAAGAAATGCTCATGTCATGTTGTAGACTAATTCGATGAAGTACCTGGAAAATATACAATAGTGCTAAGCAAAATGCACCAGCTGAACAAAGAATGCCTCCAATGACCCATTTTGACGAGATCAATTGCAACGGGCTATCAGGTGAGCTACTTTCTGATGTGATCGGCTGGCCTTTGTATAAGGTTACAATCAAGGCTCCAGCAACTGATACTACAGTGCCAATAGCTTTGGCTCGGGTACTTTGCAATTTGCACTCTAGCTTTTCCATTCTGCATGTTAAATTCTTTTAGATGGAAATAAAATTGCTAAGTTTAAATACCATTGGACGGCCCAAAATAGCTTGACAAAGATTATTGTTCCTAGCATAAATTATTTTAGCCTAAGGTCGAGTAATCCAGTGACTTTTAACTGTCCTTCAAAGCATTAATACCAGTTACTGAAATAGAATATTAATATATATATATAATACAACACAAGTTGAAAGAAAAAAACAGAAGTTGAAAGGGCCCAATATTATTATTACTTCAACGGAAAAGTATCCACAAGGACCACATCTAATATCTTTATATGGTACAGTGATCCGAAGGCCATGTTCTACTCTGTTGGGCAGATACAAAACTCGAATTGAACCATAAAGATAATAAATAAATAAAAGAAAAGAGCTACGTGTGTACGTAACAAAACTAAGAATGGACCTTCTTATCTTGCTTATCCCGATTCCTTTCAGTAGAGACAACTGAACCCAACCGAACGAACCAATTGCCAAAACAAAATTAATGCGCATGCGCCAAATTAATTACAAGACTAACGACCATTCTTGATTAGTTCCAATTAATGAAAAAAGAAAAAAGAAAATTCTTCATTTTCCATAAACACAAACTTCTTGTTGAACTTATTGAAAGATCACACGCACCTGGAAATCACGGCTAGCATGAAAGTGAAAGCTGGTGTGAGATCAATCATGGCCGCAGACAAAGCAGGAGAACTATACTTTATCCCAGTGTTCATAAACATCTGAAGACAGAGACTATATATATATATATATATATTAAAAGAAGAATCTATCACTTATAGCTGATACAATAAATGTTTAAAGCTGGAGAACTAGACTTTACCCCAGTGTTCATAAACATGTGAAGACAGAGACTATATATCACTTATAGCTGATACAATAAATGTTTAAAGCTGGAGAACTATACTTTACCCCAGTGTTCAAAAACATCTGAAGACAGAGACTATATATATCTATATATATATATGTATATATTAAAAGACGAATCTATCACTTATAGCTGATACAATAAATGTTTAATTGCAATTGGAAGTAAATAAAAATTGTGAACAAGAAGAAAACCCGAGAAGACCCAGAAGAAAGATCTTTAAGATGCTGGAAACTGAAAGCTTGGGCGGAGTTCTTGACGATCCTTTCCTGTAACAGTAATGGTGAACATTTAAGAGGAAAAAAAATAGATATTATAAATATGGTGTATGGGAAGTAGTGTTAACTTACCTGTATAAGATGAGAGAAGAGGGGATAAGGATAAAAAGAGCAAAGGCATTTGAATAAAACATATACACGAACTGACTCATGCCTCTGCTCATGGCTGCTTTCATCATAGTACTCATGGCCATCTCAGTGAACTCTGTTGCCATCATAGCTGCTGCAACTGCTGAAACCCACATTTTCCTCTCTATGTTTATGTTTAATTGAATAAAGAAACCTTACAGGACTTTTGAAAGTAAGCAAGAAACTTCAAGTTACTAGATACATATATTTGTTTTGTGGGTGTCTTTTTAGCATGGACTAATTGATTCCATTTTTTAGAAACATCGTATCGGTGTTGACTAATTTAATTTACCGAAAATGAAAACAGATGGTGAGACAGTAATTATTTTGCTTTATGTCATGCGTGACGTTGCAACTTAGAAAAATATCTTCCCCGCAAGAAAATAGAAGGCCAAATATGTATCTAAAAAAAGAAACAGTAAAAATATTTTGAACATACTCATGTTTCATTTATTTGTAAAAAATATTTTTTTTAAAATATTTTTATTTTTTAATGTTTGATTTATTTAAAAAAAATAAATTAAAAAATAATATATCAATTAAAAAAATTATTTAAAAAAAAAAAATTTTATTTTAAGAATGAAAAAATATTTTTCACATTCTTTTATAATACATTTTCTTTTTATTTATTGTCTTCTCATTTATTTTCTAATATCTTCTCTTTTTTATTTATTATTTTTTAAGTATTACAACCAAACTTAGAAAAATATTTTTCTGCAATTAACCAGAGTCTAAATTATCTTTAAAGTTGAAATCAACCCACAACTATCTTTTTAAGTTTAAATTTTGACGTTAGAATTTGTTTTGAGTATTTAAAAGTAGAGTAAGATTTTTTTTTTTTACTAAAATGGGGAAGGGGAAATCCGTTGGGTTCAAACCGTCACGGTGGCATTTTTTGACAGATGTTTTACCACCGTAGAGTAAGGTTTTATGTGCAAGGGACGGCAATTTGTAGCAATTTGTAGCTATCAATCATCCTCCCCCTCTCTCTCTCTCTCTCTCTCTCTCTCTCTCTCTCTCTCTCTTACTTCTACACAACAACGAAAGAGTGTAAGGCACATTGCTAAAACTCATTTGTTGATCCACCTGTGCGGGGTCAGCTAGGTCTTATGTCTCAATGCTGCTGTCTCTTCTCAAAGCACTTCATATCCTCTTTGAGTTTTTCCCCCACATGACACGAGAGCTCAAAATCCCTTAGCAATTACAACAGCTTCAATTTGTCAAAAAAAAAAAAAAAAATACAACAGCTCTCATAGTTACGTGTGTTTAAATTATTACACGATGAGTTTATATTTATGTATTTTAAATTTTAAATTTAAAAAAAATTAAAATTTTAAAAAATAAATAAAATTGAAAAAAGTTAAATATTAATTAATATTAGGGTAATTTATGTTGTTTTGTCTTTATTGCAGGTTGCATACATATCACTGTCCTTATAATTTATTACCTTCCAAGCTAAAGATACACGAGCAAATTATATTTTTCTTTCAAAAATTGGATTTAAGTAACATTTGCCTTCTTGTTATTTAAAAGTAATATTTACTTCTCTCAATTTTTATTTTTTTAATATTTAAAATTTTTTGTTAGGGTTATATTATTTTTTCAATTAAGTGTTATATAAAAAGACTAAAATATTATTTCAAATAGTAAAAAATTATAATTAAGTATAAAATAATAATATAGTTCTTTTTTAAATGGGTCGTATCGGATTGACACAATTTAACATTATATATATATATATATATATATATGTTAGTTTAAATCAACAGAATTATTTTTCTTTTCGAAAAAAATTATTTATTTTATTTATATTACAAATATTAGAGCTGGCAAAAAAAAAAATGTAGAAAGCAGTGTTGGTCTTAACTTTTATATACACGCGTTTCGTACCCACTTCTGAGGCTCTCCCAAAGCAAAAACCTGTGCATTATGAACAAGAGCATTAAAAGGATTCGAAATAATTTTTTTTTAACTTATTGACCAACCAATTTTATGAACTGTAACCTTTAAAAAATAAACCATACATATGAATTTAATTTCACAAAATATTATAAAATTATCAAAAAATATAATTAAATGGGTTATATGAGTACGATACATATAATTTATTTATTTAAATGGATTATGTAGATCATAAAATTAAACACAATCCATTAAACTTATATAATATTTATAATATATAAAAATACTGTTATTTAAAAAATTTAAAATAATGTCTATAACTTAGCAATTTGTATAATATAATGATAAAAAATTTATTTTTATAAAAACTTACAATAAATGACTATTTTACTCTTTAAATCATGATAAATTATATGAATTTTAAATGGACAATGTTGGGTTGACACAACCTAACATGACATTAATATATATATATATATAGTTTTTTTATTAAAAATAAAATTAATTTTATAAAATTGGGTTTGTTTTATGTTTATAATAAAATTATAAAATCAATTATGACATTTAAAAAAATATTTTTAAATAGTATCTATTTGTTAATTAAAATAATAAGAATTATAATTTTATTTGAATATTTATTAAAATAGCAATAAAATTATTAAATAAATTTTAAAATTATCTAAATGGTCATTTTGGCTTCTTGTATCTTGGATTGGATTAGTAAAGTAATTTACTTCAATTCAAATTTTTTTTTTTTTGTCAAAGGATGGCCTTTTATTCTGCATGTGTCAGGGCCTTGTTAGAAATTCCGCCATTCACATAGGTGGAGTTCATTTTTTTTTAACATCAAGTTGAGGCAGCTAAGAATTTGCCATTCACATAGGCGGAATTTCTGATTTTTTTTTAACATCAAGTTTGCCAGTTAAACTAGCGGACTTTTGTGTATTGTGCAGAGCCTGTTAGGAACTCTATCATTCACATAGGTGGAGTTCCTTTTTTTTAAGGGAAATAATTTGAATTAATGCAATTTCCAACGGTCCAACTAGCATTAACTTTTTTCAAAATTTATTTATTTTTAATTTTTTACCCCAAATTAGGAATTATTTTGGAAACAACCATAAAGAGAGAAAATTTATTGTCTTTTGCCACAAATTTGCAAAAAGCCTCAGATAAGTCATCTTCATAATCTTTAACAAAGACTAGAGTGACGAAGAATTCTACTATAGATATGAATCAATTAATGAACTCTTTTCTTTTTCAGAGAATATATGGTACTGATAACATAAAGAAAATTCAACTCCTGTAAATTAGGATCAAAGTCCTAGTCATATGATGGGTCAGCAGAACATTGGTCAAGCTTACAACCTACAAACTTCCACAGGCAAAAGGACATGTGACCTGAAGCCTGCAGAGTGCAAATATCGCCCACTTCTTCATTACCGTGCACATGATTCCCACATCCTTAATTGCTGATTAACTCTCATAAAACCATGCAACCACGTAACCACTCTCCCATAATCCTAAAATTACTTAACCATGTGGTAATCTCTTCATCGTTATATACAATCATGATCCAACTCAAATAAGGTAACTTAATTCTCTTCCAATTTATTAATTTCCTTCTTAATCAAATTTTTTTTACTAATTTAAGCATCAAAGTGGGATCACCAGGATCCTACCTGATCCTATTCTTACGTTTTTAATTTGCATATCGTTCAACAAGCCAATCATCTTTATTCATTTCCATTGAAGTAGAAGCTTAAGGAGACCCCTTTTATCATTGGTACAGTAAGAGTGGAAATTTAATTTTCACCATTTCCTTGAAGTTTTTATGTCATGGCGGAACATTCCCCTAATAATGAAGACATACAACTGTAATTTTTGATCCACCACTCATTATATCTCCAAATCAAGATCCAAACAACTCACAAACAGCCAACAATGGCAATCCTACCTTGGGTACACCTAGTTTGGTAAGACGAGCTGAATTAGTTTCCATCCAAAAAGATCTTTTTACACTCATGAAAAAAGTGGAACAAGCTATGGCTACGGTTTTAAGTTCGCCAACGGAGGTGAAAGAGTCCCCAATCCTAAAGTACTACACTTATCAGGTACAAAAAGGCAAAGAGCTCAATGTGGAGACAAAAAGCCCAACTATTTCTAGTGAAGATTCATCATAGGATGAACTTAGTGATATGAAGGAGAAAAGCATTCAGGTGCTTGCAACAATGAAAAAATATGGTGCCTTAACACCTAAAGAATTAGATTAAGATTTAGCTCTCACCTCACGTTTAACAAAGTAAATATTAGAGGTGCCTTTTCCTTCCAAATTCAAAATTTTGTAGCTCCAATCGTATGATGGAACCTCAAATCCAAGAAGTTATTTGGCTAAATTTTGTACCATGATGCATCTTCATACAACTTCTAAAGCTTTACTTTGCAAAGTATTTCCTACAACCTTGAAAGATGTAGCTCAAGAATGGTACTTGGGGCTTCAAAAAGCTTCCATCAATCCATTTCTGTAGCTAGCAACTCTGTTTAAAGCCAAAATTATCACCAGCATTCCTAGTAAAAATATATCTTCAGACCTACAGGAGGTGGTGCAAGAAGAAGGAGAAAGTTTACGGAACCAAGTATACAACTTCTGTTTAAACAAAGTAGCCGTACAAATAGAAAACTTGAGTAATAATGAAGCTCTAACAGCATTGAAATAAGGAACCAAGTATGAAAAGTTGATTGACTCTTTATATTTTTATCCTCCTAAAAATTTTATTGAGTTGATGAGCAAAGTGCAAAAGTTCATAAGACATGAAGAAGCATGTGGGTCCATGAAAAAAAGGCTTAAGTATTAGAGAGCAATAAAAAAATAAGCATGGAGCTGCAGACAGGATAATTTCCACAGTTGAATAACTTTAGAAGACAAGCCTGTAGCTGTAGATAAGACAGGTTTCGTAGCTAAAGAGCTTCAGTAGATAAGCCTGTTACAGTGGATAAAATAAGAAATATTTAATGCTTTTAAAGTTGTTATTGTCTTTCCCTAAAGAGCTTCAGCAGCTGCTACAATTAAAGAAGCTAAGATGTATTTGTTGCTTGCACTAACGAAATTATCTACTATGTGAGTTTATGTATTTCTACTAAAAGCTCATTATAAAATGCCTACAGCTCAAGGTAAAAGTACACCTTTAGATGATGGAAGTTACTTTACCACCACAAGTAATTGCCTATGAGTATTTTAAGGCCCCTTGTGCGCATATAAGAAGGTCACCATGGATACCTACCCATGAGATTAAGATCATTATATTAAATGAGCTATTAGAGTAATTGTGATTATGTGAAATTATTGCAAGTTACAAATAAATAAATAAATAAGGGATTATATAAAATTATATAATTTATAATTTTTTAAAAGTTGATAGTCGAGGACTATATGAAATCAATGTTAAAGGCTAAAAGCTAACATTCGAATCTAAAGGTTAAAGGCTGAAAGTCGAAAGCAAAATTTTGAAGCTAAAGTTCAAAACTAGAGGATGAAAAGATAAAAGCTAAAAAATAGCCATATGGATAAAGCTCATAAGCTATAGAGCTAAAAGCTCTAGAAATGAAAGATAAAAGTCAAAAAAATAGAGCCAAAGAGCTCTAAAATGCTAAAAGAATAGAAAAGTACATCAGACCATAAGCAATAGCCTATAAGATCACACAATAAAGTTATAAAGTTTGAAGACTACAAAAACCCCACATGGATAAAATATTTCAAACTATAGAGCCAAAAAAAGGCTAAATATCCAATAAGAGCACTAAAAGATTCAATCTACTGGATAAGCAAAATTTGGATAATCACATTGAGGGGGGACAACCACAATATTAATATGAAAAGTCAAAAGGCTAACAGCTACAAGCTGAAAGTAAAAAGCTACAAGCTAAAAGCATCTTCCTCTATAGCAATTTATTTTCAAAATAAGTCTCCGCAATTGAAGGCATCTTCATCTATAGAAAGTAATTCTCCAAGTGCATACATTTACAGCTACAAATGTTATTGCATACAATAAGTTTCGTATAGCTAAAAGCACTTACACCTACAGAATAATAATTACCTACAGTAGAATAATCACCTATCATAGAATAATTTCCTGTAAAAGAATAATTACTTACAGAAGCACAAATACTTGTAGAAAAATAATCATCTGTTGAAAAGGTTACTTGTAAAAATAAAACATACACAGTAACCTAATAATAGCTCTATTAGCAAGAAATCTTACCCAGCCTTACAGCTAAAATAGTTATCAGTTAAAATACCTTTTTCTTGCAGAGCTTATCAATAAGGCTAAAAGTGGTTGTATACAAAGCAGCAATAAAAAAGAGGAAAGAGAAAAGACAAAAAAGGAAATTTTTTGACTTTTTGGATGGGGGACATATGATAACATAAAGAAAATTCAACTCCTATAAATTAGAGTCAAAGTCCAAGTCATATGATGAGTCAGTGGAACATTGGTCAAGCTTGCAACCTACGAACTTCCACAGGCAGATGGACCTGTAACTTGAAGCCTGCGGAGCGCAAATATTGCTCACTTCTTTATTACTGTTGCACATGATTCCCACATCCTTAATTGCTGGTTAACTCTCCTAAAATCATGCAACCATGTAACCACTCTCCCATAATCCTAAAATTACTCAACCATGTGGTAATCTCTTCATCTTTATATACAATCATAATCCAACTCAAATAAGGTAACTCAATTCTGTCCTAATTTATTAATTTCCTTCTTAATCAAATTCTTTTTACTAATTTAAGCATTGGAGTGGGATCACCACGATCCCACCTGGTCCTATTCTTACATTTTTATTTTGCAGATCATTCAACAAGCCAATCATCTTTATTCTTTCCCCACTGAAGTAGAAGCTCAAAGAGACCTCTTTTATCATGTACTTTCCAATATAAAGAGTATCCCCAAGAAATGAAATCCATATGAAAGTGGCAATAACCAGCCCAAGCGGCTCAAACATGGTGGTAAAGAGGGGCCCTTTCTCGCGATATGCCAAGGCATAAACTACACTTCGAAGTGTTATAGCAAAAAATGCCTGCAAAATTTTACAGAATATATATCATTATGCAGAATATATATCATGTTAACAATGAACCAACATAATATACGATCACAATTCTTGATAATAATTCTCTTTTATATGCTTACTGTGAATAAAATAACTGTCAACCCCACACCAAGTTCTAATATCCAATCATTTAGATCATTTCCATAATCAGCGAGACTACAGCAGACAAGATGACTATAAAAAAGTAAGCTATGCATGTTACCATCAACTCTGCAGGGTAATCCCTTAGAATTAATGTCTGCAAATATATGCATTAAACATATGTTACATAATAAGCTTATAGCAAGTAATGCCCATATACATATAAAAGGCACATAACCTACCTAATTTAACAAGATGCCTGGACCATTAATAATTTTGATAAGATCAACGCACTAGCAGACATAAAATGCTTCCAATGACCCAGTTTAATGAGATAAATAGCAAAAGGCTACCAAGTGAGCTACTTTTTGATCGGCTGGCCCTTATACAAGGTCACCATTAACACTCCTACTACTGATGCTATAGTGCCGATGTCACACATCAAATTTTGACTGTCCCTAAAAAGGTCTAATGATGAAAACATCACTCCAAATATGGCAAGTGTTTGTTCATTCATATCGCCTCTGAAGCGTGCCGTGAGTTTGAAAAAAAATTAAACAAGCCTTTAGAGAGAAAAATTGACCTCTGAATCATTAAGTTGCACCCTGATTTCATGAACTACGAATTATCAAAGTGGTAAGTCGCTTGTTTCGAGCAATCGTTGCTCAAAACGAGCAACTCATCAGATCGATGTTCTACTCATGAGACTGGAGTTCCACTTCATAAAATCGAAAGCCAATTTTGATAAAACAGACATCGAAAACACATCCGAAAGCCCTAAAAACTTTTGAAAGTGACCCTGGAATAGTTTGCGTAATCATGAGAAGTAGCGTGTGAGCAAATTTATAACGCGTGACCACACCCGAACATATTTTGCTCATGCATGAAAATGGAAGCCAATTTTGTCAAACCAGATGTCGAAAACATGTCTGGGAGGTGCAAAAACCCTGAAAACACCCCCAAAATAGCGCGATAGGAGCCCGGGAAGGCCTCGAGGCGGCATGATCACGCACCCCAGGCGGCATGATCACGTACAAAAAAGCGTGACCACGTGCTCTAGTACGTGTGCACAAAACATGTCCGGGAGGTGCAAAAACTCTGAAAAACACCCCCAAAATAGCGCGATAGGAGCCCGGGAAGGCCTCGTGATCACGCGCCCCATGCGGCATGATCACGCACAAAAAAGCGTGACCACGTGCTCTAGTACATGTGCACACCCACAAGAGCGCATGCACATGCGCCTTGGGACACGTGATCACATATATTTAGGCATTTTTCCTATAAATAGGGGTCCCTACCTCCCATTTTAAAAGGGGAAGATCCAAGGCAAGAGCTGGGGGGGAGCCGACATACACTAAAATACTATAGAATTAAAGACTCAGGAGTCCCAATATACACACTTTTAGCTCACTCATTGCATTTTTGTAGGATTTTTTAGACCGCTTTTACACCAAACCCACCCTCATCTTTGTCAAAGCGTGCTTCAAAGGTATACAAATTTGCATTACACACATCATTTTCAACCTCTCGATGAGGACAGCTTGAAAATCCAATGAAGCTAAAGCTTCAAAAACTCAAAAACAAGCTCAGTCGAATCTGAGGACCAAATAATCATGTTTGCATGTTTATTTTACTATTTTGCATTTTACTTTATTACCGCCAGCAATTGAGAAATTATTGTGATCTGTGTGATGAAACTAGTAACTTGCATGATGATTGAATAATCTCTTCTTTGTTTTGCTCATAATAAATCATCATTTTGCATTAATATGCATTCAATAAACACGAAAGCTCCTTATCTAAGCTAAAGTTTCGATACTGTAGTCCAATGATGCAATCATTATCATTTATTATCATTTAAAAATGCTTTGTAATAATTCCTACAAGAGCATGAACTACGTGCATCCGTTTAATCATTCATGATACATCAATCATCTTTTTTTATGCTTATCTGCTATCTGAGTGGATGAATAGATAGAATTGCATATAGTTGTGTTAACCTCTGTCTTGCAGGTGTTTTCTAGATTAGGACTAGATTTACATTTTTGCAACTTTCTTTTCCTTTTTTAAATGTATTTACAAGGAATGCCTTGAAAATAATTATGTTGAATTTCTCATACTTTCCATTATTATCAATGTGCTTGTGTGAATTTGTATATATCAACCGTCATTACCGAAATTAGGGTGTTACGGTAGCCATATATTAAGTATTATAATGAGAAATAGTCAAAAAGTAAATAAGATCTCCCAGGCTCAAAATCTCTGCTGGGGACGACACTCGTTGAGTGACATGATGCCGTCCCTTTCATCTTTTCCTGGTTTTCTAAAAATCAGGTGGCCACTCAAAACACAAAGCGTCTTGCATTCCCCAGAGACCAATCATTTGTCCCTGTCCCATAAATGGAACAGATGTCCCATCCGGCAAAGTTGCACTACAAGAAATTTTACAAAAATAGACGCTATAATTCGTCATATAACATTCAATTTTTATCATCTAAAGAATTTGGTGATGCCGTTTTATTGTCACATGGACCGTCACCGTATGTGCATCGCAAAAGGTATATATGACACATATTGGTATCGTCACTAAATATTCTATTTATGGTGACAATAAGTCTCATCGTCAAAATCATCGTAATTTTTATGACAATTTTGTCATCTTATATTGTATGTCGTCATTAAAAGTTAATATATTCCATGATGAAATCCCATTTTTGTCAAGAAAACTCATTATTTTAGTGACGAAATATCTCATACTACTAAAATCATTTGATTTTATTGACGTTAACTTTTGTCATGTTTAGGTTAATCTTTTGTCACCTAAGTTTGTTTATTGTCATTAATAAAATAATATCAATGACAGTAAAAAAGTCATCACAAAATAATTTTTTAATATGACAATATTAGACTCTCATTTAATGGTTAAATAATATTACAAAAGTAATTCGTCGCAAGTCACAAATTGATTATTGTCAATATTTGAATTTATATGATGATTAAATTATATTTTAATTAATTTAATTTTAATTTTATCAGTAAATGATTATATTATTCAATTTTTATAAAATTATATTTTAATTAATCCTCAACATGCAACCAAATCTTATAGGAAGATAAGAAAAAGAAATAAATGTTTTGAAGGTGATTGAACAAGTGTTCCTTAAAAGTTACATTTGCCGAATGGGACATCCGTTCCATTTTCGGGACTGGGACAAATAGTTAGTCTAGGGGGGATGCAAGATGCTTTGTGTTTAGAGTCGCCACCTAGTTTTTAGAAAACTAGGAAAAGATGAAAGGGACGACATCACTCAACGAGTATCGTCCCCTGCAAAGATTCTAAGTCCGGGAGATCTCATCTACTTTTTGACTATTTCTCATTATGATACTCAATATATGGGTACCGCAGCACCCTAATTTTGGTAATGACAGTTGATATATACACATTCACACAAGCACATTGATAATAACAAAAAGTACGAGAAATTCAGCATAATTATTTACAAGGCTTTCCTAGTAAATACATTTGAAAAAGGAAAAGAAGGTTTGCAAAAAAGTAAATCTAGTCCTGATCTACAAAACACTTGTAAGACAGAGGTTAACACAACTATATGCAATTCCATCTATTCATCCATTTAGACAGCATATAAGCACAACAAAGATGATTGATGCATCTTGAATGATTAAACAGATGCACGTAGTTCATGCACTTGCAAGAATTATTATAAAGCATTTCTAAATGATGAGATAAATTAGTAAATGATGATCGCATCATTGGACCATGATATTAAAGCTTTAGCTTAGATAAGTAAGCTTTCATGTTTATTGGATGCATATTGATGCAAAATGACAATTTATTATGAGTAAAACAAAGTAGAGATTATTCAATCAGCATGCAAATTTTCAGTCTCATCACACAATCACAACAATTTCTCAACTACTGGCGGTAATAAAGTAAAATTCAAGACAGTAAAGTAAACATGCAAAAATGATTGTTTGGTCCTCAGGTTTGACTGAGCTTGTTTTGTGTTTTTGAAGCTTTAGCTTCCCAAGATTTTCAAGCTTTCCTCGTCAAGAGGTTAAAAATGACGTGTGCAATGCAAATTCGTATACCTTTGAAGCATGCTTTAATAAAGATATGGTTAGGTTTGGTGCAAAAAAAAGTCTAAAAATCCTACAAAAAATGTAGAAGGTGAGCTAAAAGTGCGTGAATTGGGACACATGAGTCTTCAATTTGATAGTGTTTCAGTGTATGTAGGCTCCCTCCGGCTCTTGCCTTCCTGAAATAGGAGGTAGAGACCCCTATTTTATAGGGAAAAGTGTCAAAAAAAATGTGATCACGCGTCTTGGGATGTGTGTGTGCGCTCTTTTGCACGTGTGTACGAGTATCGGGGGCGCGTGGTCACGCTATTTTACACATGATCACTCCTCTAGGGCACGTGATCATGCCTCTGGGGTGCATGATCATAGGCCTAGGGTGTGTGATCATGCGTCACGCGCTCTTGCGCATGTCACATGACCTTTTTGGGCTCTGATCGCACTATTTTAGGGGTGTTTTACAGGATTTTTGGACCTTCTGGATGCATTTTAGATGTCTGTTTTGTCAAAATCATATTCTATTTTCATATGTGAGCAAAATGTGTTCTGGTATGGTCACGCGCTACTTCTCGGGATTATGTGCACTATTCCGGGGTTACTTTAGGAAGTTTTTAGGGCTTTAGAATGCGTTTTTAACATCCATTTTGTCAAAAATCAACTTTTGATTTTCACGAAGTTAAACTCTAGTCTTACGAGATAAACATCAGTCTGACGAGTTGCACGTTTTGAGCGACGATTGCTCGAAATGAGCTACTTATCATTATTATAATTCATAATTTATAAAATCGGGGTACAACTTAATGATTCGGTAGTCTGTTTTGCTTGATTCAGGCTTTTCAGACTCACGGCACACTCCAGAGGCGGTACGAATGAACAAACACTTGTCATATTCGGAGAGATATTTTCATCATTAGACCTTTTTGGGGACAGTCAAAATTCAATGTATGACAGTTGCCCCCTGCTTTTTGTCTGTTGCATAGCCTCCTAGCATTGATGTCAACACACGCAAAGCAATGCAGAGATGCAAAACAGTTTTCTGAGGAGAGAGGCACTTACCTGAGTGTTATGTTTTCTTTGGACGTCTGTTTGGTTTTTGTTGTTTGTGATTCGATCTCTATTGTTGCCTGGTGGTTTAGCTGTCATGCAAGATGTAGTTTGGGACACATGAAATATGCAATTTAGGGTTCACACAAGAACGCAATTCAGGGTTCACACAAGATGCAATTTTGGGATTCATACAAGGTGCAATTTTGGGATTCATGCAAGATGCAATTTTGGGATTCAAACAAAATGCAAATTGGGGATTCACACAAGATGCAATTTTGGGATTCACACAAATGCAATTTTGGGATTCACACAAATGCAATTTTGGGATTCACACAAGATGCAATTTTGAGATTCACATAAATTGCATTTTTGGGATTCACGCAAAATGCATTTTCGGTGTTCACACAAAATGATAATGATATATGCGAGATATGAGATGCAGTGCAAAATGTATAATGCAATGCAAAATGCAAAATGCATGATGCAATTTCAAGGTTCATGCAAAGAATGAATGCAAGTTTCACACGAACGTGGTAGTGATGCTTTTTTTTTCTTTTTCACACACAATGATGCAATTCGGGATACACACAGAATAATGTGATACACAAAGATGCATTTTTTCACACAAAATGATTCAAATGAGTGAGACAAGCACGTGATAGTGATATGCAAGCATGCATATGCAAATACGACAACCACCCCTTTGGGCGTCGTACTTGATACTCCCTAGCAGTATCAAGGGTTCTTAACATTCTCTAGCAATGTTAAAGGATACTTAACACTCTCTAGCAGTGTTAAGGGGTTTACTAGAAATGCTACCCTCACCTAATTATGGTTTTAGGTAGTGCTACGATCACCTAATTGGTGTCAACATCTTCTTCACCTATTCAGGGTTGTTAGGTAGTGCTACGATCACCTGATTAGTATCATGCAAAGTAGCAACACTACCCTCACCTATTAAGGGTTTTAGGTAGTACTACGATCACCTACCTGGTGCCATGCAAAGTAGTAACGCTGTAGTAACGCTGCCTTCACCTGACTAGGGTTTTAGGTAGTGCTACGATCACCTACTTGGTGTCATGCAAAGTAGCAAAGCTACCGTCACCTATTTAGGGTTTTAGGTAGTGCTATAATTACCTACCTAGTGTCGTGCAAAGTAGCAACGCTACCCTCACCTATTTAGGGTTTTAGGTAGTGCTACGATCACCTTCTTAGTGTCATGCAAAGTTAAATTATGATTGTGGTTGTGATTGTGCTTGGTGCAATTATGATTTGTGTTTTCTTACCTTTTTGGTTTTGTAGCAGATGCTCTTAGATCTTGATGAATTTTTATTGAATGTTCTTATATATGTTTTCTTGACCTTGATCGTTGCTGATGGCTTTTGGATTTTTATTTGCTGGTTGCAGCTTGAAGTTGTTCCTTTATTTTGATCTTCTTGTAGATGCTTCTTGATCTTGATCAGCGATGGTGATTTTTGAGTTTTATTTGGCCAGTTGCAGCTTGAAGTCCTGAGAAGGCATTTATGAACATGTAAGCATGAATTTATTATTACTTTGTTTGAAAAGAATTTTTATTCTTGAATTAGTCATGGTTAATTGAGTGCTTTTATTCTTGAATTCTTGCAATTGTTCCATCGATGCTAATAGTTGTATGTATTAGAGCATTTAAGCTGTCTTAACTATGATAACCTTAAGTTAATGCTTATCTCAGCAATTCAAAAACATGATCCACAACTCGTGGTCAAGACTGTTCGTGTTACCAAGTGCAGAGCAAGCTTCCCAAGTAAATTTTTGAAGAATGTAGCAAGATGAAACTTATAAAGAATGTCGATGAATAGAATAAATTTTGATTATCATGAGGCTTTTGAGCGGGAAAGTGATAACTCACCATACATTATTTATTCTTTTTTGTAGGGATCTTCTTTCTTTGGAACCCCCTATCGTTCCTGTATTACTGAGCATAGATACCGCCGAAAGGTTGCGTAAAGATTTATTATTATTATATTTTTTTGCTTTGCTTTCTCCTTATTTATTTTCATCTTTCTCTTCTCAAGCATTCCCCGCCTTCTGTCACTCAGCATGAATGTCGTCAAGGAGTTCTTTGAATACTCGTACCCAATTTTGAGCATTAGAGTAGGTGAGTATGGTCTTGAGATCACTAGCCTCTCTGAAAGTTATCTTGATAACTGTAATTTATTTTGTTCATTGATCTCCTTTATAGGTTTTGTCTTGCGTGTTCTTCATCCATCCAGGTGGTAGGCAAGCATTAGATTAATTAAAGTTTAGAAAGTCTTGACTTAGAGATGTTGATCGTGCTTGGGAAATCACAAAATGAGCATTAAAGGAAGATTATAATAATTGAAATCAACTCACTCGGTTCTGATATATGCAATCCATGGCAGAGAAGAAGTTTACAAAAATGCAAGAAAAGAGCCATTATTATTTTTATTTTATTTTCAATGTATGAATGCAAATGCAGATGCATGTTTTAGAGAGAGAGAGAGAAGGAAGAGGGCACTCCCCGGTCTAGAGGTGGTGACGATAGTGGTACTTGTCAATTTTTGATATTTTCTGTTCTTCCTTGTTGTTGTCATTTCTATTGACTGTTGATGTTGCTATTATTGTATATTATATGCTTTAAAGCTAGTTATATTTTTGTAGCTCTTACTATGTTGTGCAACCCTTATTGTATTGCTTTATGAGCAGCTTTCATCTTTTCGTACTCAGATTTATTTTAGCTTGCACGGTTGCATTAACCTAAAAAATAAAACAAAAGGATTGCAGTTAGTATTGGTTATATCTTTAGACAACGGTTCTGAGCCAGGGTACATTCTAACTTCCCCTTTGGTTGCGTTGCTTCAGTCAATTTGTTGCTTCTTGCTCTTGCTTATTGGTGCAGTTGCACTTCCCTGCAAAATAAAGGGATTTTAGTTAGTGTTTATTAATTCACAGAATGATTCTTAGTCGAAGTTTATTTTGACTTCCCTTTTGGTGGTCTGGTACTTATTGCAGTGTTTGTTGTTCTTGTTGTAGCTCTTATCGTAGTGTTTGTGGCTTTGGCTTTACTGGCTATAGCTCTTGCTATAGCATTTGTTGTTATTGTTGTGATTGTAGCTCTTGCTGTAGTGTCTGTACTCTCTGGCTGAGATAATTATAACTCTTGTTGTGATGATTATAGCTCTGGCTACGGTGACTATAGCTCTAGCTATGAGGACTGTAACTTTGGCTATGAGGACTGTAGCTCTGGTTGTGACGACTGTAACTTTGGTTATGATGACTGTAGCTATGGTTGTGATGACTGTAGCTCTGGCTGTGATAATCGTAGCTCTAGCTATGATGGCTATGGCTCTAACGGTGATGACCATAGCTCTAGCTATGAGCATTGTAGCTCTAGCTGTGATGATTGTGGCTCTGGCTGTGATAATTGTAGCTCTAGTTGTGATGACTATAAGTCTAGTTGTGATGACTATAGCTATGGCTGTGAGGACTGTAGCTCTAGCTGTAATGATTATAGGCTGTTGCAACTATGGCTCTTGCTGAAGACATGTTATCTATTTTTTGGTCCTCTGTGATTTCTTTTTACATTTTTGGAGCATTTTTTACTTTTTTTCTTTTTTCTATGTTTTTTTCTTCTATTATTGTTATGCTGCTCCGCGCAGTGCGGGAATTATGGAATTCCCTCCTATTCCTGATGATCTAGGTGACTTTGGCGGTGTGAGCACTGCTTCTTTTTCTTTTGATGCGTTTATTTTAGAAGAAGAGGAGATTTTTGGATAGACTGGTGCATTGACTTCTTCTACTACTGGAGTTACAGAGGCTGTTGGGATGAGTAGTGGAGCCTTTTCTCATCCACCTCAACTTTCTTGAGGAGATCCAATTCCTATTGTCTACAGCCTGGAGACCCGTGCTTGGACTATTCATCGATGTCCGGTTAGTTCACTTACTTGGTCATTGTTCATCCCTTATTGTGATAGCTCATATTGTAGTTTTGCTTACTTAGCTTTTGCCGTTTGGTTACTAGCTCTAGCTATGTAGAGTTTTTTACTGTAGCTCTTGCTGTTTGTTTTAGCATCTGTCGTGTATCTATGTAGCTCTAGTTGTAACTTCTGCCTTTTTTTGCTTTAGCACTTATTGTATGTGTTGTTCTAGTTATAACTCTTACTGTTTGATTTCAGTACTCACTGTCTGTATAGCTTTAGCTGTCTGGTTTTAGCTCTTGCAGTTTGTGTAACTCTAGCTGTCTGCCTTAGCACTTGCTGTCTGTGTAGCTCTAGTTGTCTGATTTTAGCACTTGTTGTCTATATAGCTCTAGCTATCTGATTTTAGCACTTATTGTCTGTGTAGCTTTAGCTGTCTGATCTTAGTACTTGTTGTCAGTGCACTATATGTATTCCTGCAAAAATTATGAAAAGAGATGTTTTAATATCTGATGAATATTATAACTGATTTACATGTTGGTTGCAGTCCTCTAGGCCTGTCATTTAACTGCCTGGTAGCTTTAATAAGGTTAGCTCATACAATTAGGGCCTTATATCATGTGTGAAGCAGATGGTCACCGGGAAGGGTTTTGATGGCATTATTTCTGCTCTTACTTACGGCTCATATATGTCGAGTGAGGCCGCAATGTGTGCTCTTGTTGAGTGATGGATGGACACTACCCATACATTCCATTTTCCTTTTAGGGAGATGACTATCACTCCGCTTGATTTTGCAGCCATTACCGGGCTGAGTTTTTCCAGGGAGCTTGTCCCTTTTGGCAGTAAGGCATATAGTTTTACCGTTGTGAGGAGCAGATGGCTGAAAGATCTGTTCGGTGTTACTGCTTCTGTGAAGTTTGGCTGCTCCTCTTTGATCCGGTATACGCAGCTTGTAGATACAGGTCGTGTTAACTCTGAGCAGTTGGCCATATGTTTCTTGTTCTACCTCTTGAGTGTCATTATCTTTTCGAATGCCTCTGGCACTGGTTTTTTACGGCTGTTACCTGTTCTGAGGAATTTGAGGGATCTGTCAAAGTATAGTTGGGGCATAACCACTTTTGCCTACATGTATTCTGGCATGGATGCAACCTGTAGAGGGGGCTCACGGATTTATAGCTGCTTGTTCATGTTAGATGTGAGTGTGGTCTTTTACTTTTTGGATTGTTTGTCTTCGATTATTCTTATTCCTTTCTTCCTGACAGGTTTTGGGCTTACAAGTTTGAGGTGCTTCCTCATCCCACTATTGAGCGCTCGCCTAAGAGTAGCTTTCCCCATCTTTAATGATGGATTAGGAGGACTTCTGGTTCGATCGAGAGTCCTGCAAAAGCGAGGGGTCTTTTTAGTAGATTGGCCCACAATCAGGTATAGTGCATTTTGATTTCACTTTGCTCATTCTTTTAATAATCCTTTTGCTTATGTGTTTCTCAAACAGATTTGTCCCTACTGGTGCATAGAGCGACAGGACTGGTCGATTGAGATGGGGGTGACTTGGCACCTGACATAGAGGAGGGTCTTGCTGCCCGGCCTTGTTGACAAGGTGTGGTACCTGGGTGAGCGGGTCTATCACTGGTGGGATGGAATTTTCATGTGGAGGGTTCCTATTGCTCCTCCTGGAGACATATTTTAGGGCCGAGAGCTTGTTGGAGAGGAGCTCAAGGGAGCTGAGAGAGGGTATCCTTTTGAGGATTTCTTGAAGGGAGCTCATTTTTCATATATGATGACTCTGGTGCCATAGTTGATTGATGTTGTGGCTAGTGAATTTGTTGCACCTCTAAATCCTCAAGCATATCCTTCACAGCCTTCAGGTTCTAGAGCTGGGACCTCACGGACATCTCAGGGTCACTCTGCTTCTAGGGTAGCATCTTCTAATCTGGTGTGCTTCTGAGTTGTGTGACTTTTTTCTTTATTTTTACATAAGCATGTAAGAAACTTTGTTAGTGTTAAATAGTAAATGACATGAGTTATGAGAGCTTATTTGTAGCGTTATGGACGTCGTCGAAGGAGATCAGACGAGGAAAATGGTCCTAGGACTAAGGGGACGGCACATGCCCATGGTGTGGGATCTAGTGGTGCCATTCTTGGTGATTTTATGAGTGCACTGCCTTCGATGTTATACAGGCTATCAGTTATAGGAGTAGGGGCACGCTTCTCTTTACCTAAAGTAGGTACACCTCCGTCGGATGTAGTGCCTGCAGACACTACTCATGTTAGTCCTTTAACTCCGCGAGGGTTTTCTCTTTCCTTGATTTGTATGTTATCTGATTTATTTCGCTTTACAGGTGCCTATTTCCACTGCTCAGTCTTGGCATACTGCTATAATTAGCACGCAAGAGTATTTCATAGAGTTCACTAGTGCGTAGAGCGTACTACCTTCTTCTTTTATTGATTTATACATTCTTACTAGTCATGAGTGGGAGAGGGAGTGAGCGTCTTATCATGAGCAGAATGATCAGTTGCATGTGCGAATGACGGCCTTTAAAATGGATGTAGAGGACGTGGACCCTGGCTCAAATGACTGGGATGCCTAAGTGAATTCAGCTCTTATTCTTGATAGCACCCACAGCCGATGTAGTTGTTTTTAGGAGGTGAGGTATAGGCTTTTGGCTATGGTTATTCAATGTTGTAGCATTTTCACGAGATCAAGGACTCTGGGTATTGTATCTAGGCATCTGTCCTGTGTGTTGTACTTTATACTGCTTGTTGGTATTATTGTATCTGCCATGACTTCATGTGACTTTGATTGACTGACTTCTATATGCTATGTGAATGTATGCATGATGATTGTATCTTATGATGAATGGTAGCTTATTTCTCATCCTAGGACATGTATATGCATGCAGATGAATGGAAATAAGATAATTTTTATCTTGAGCTTATGCATGAATGTATTTGATGCATGTATGCATGGAATGATGATGATATTATTATAACATTGACTTGCACTCTTAGGGCATAAGTCATGGCTTGCAAGTGAGTATGCTATATAATAGCGGTGAAAGTTGGGCTCTAGCTTTTAAGGTAATGGGCTTTTGTTAGAATGTCAGGTCAAGGTCCTTTGGGAGAGTCTGATGATCAATAGTTCTTAGCCAGAGTAATTGGGATTAGTATTAGTAGCAAAAGGGTCAACACATCTGAGGGAGAAACCAGGGATCTTGATGACGATATTTTGAACTAGGTAGAATGCAAGTTTAGCAGCTTATCTGTTTGCACTCCTTATAATCTAACGATGAATCAAAGAATGGCTTATAATAAGTATACATTCAAATACATGCCTCATATTATTATTTCTTTTCTGCCCCCTTTTACCGAGGCGGTTCTATGCACCTAGCTTGGCTTTTCTTTTTTCTCTTTTCTTTTTATTTTTTCTTTTTTTTATCATTTTTTCTTTTTTTTTTTTTGAATAAGGCTGTTGCGAGAATTGAACACTTGCAGTTTTTAATGGAGTGTGAAGTGAATAAAGACAATCAATAGATTATAAGGTAATGACAAACAAAGGATTTAACATTCCCCTAAGATGTCTGATAGACCACATAAATATTCAGCACTAGCAAAAATAACAAAATAAGGGCTCATTCTTTATATCAAAGAGGAGTTTCATTGATCTTCTTCATTCTAACTGCTTTGGTACTGCTTGTTCATAACCTTCACTGAGGATAATTTTCCATGGTTCTCCTACACTTTTCTTTCTCATGATGATCATATACAAGTTTGCAGAGGACCGGTGGGATTTGTGAAGCCAGTGCCCCATTACTTCGATGAGATTCATGTGTCCCATAGGAGGTGAGGTCTATCTCTGAAGGTGGTTGTAGTGAGACTGGATAGTTAGGGAGTGATTCATTTTTGGTATGGGGTAGATCTCTGTATTTGCGTAAAGGGCTACTTTTAACATTGGGACTCTCTTCCAGGTCCTTAAGTTTTCTAGAGTCAATTAGATCTTGAACTATGCATTCAATGGTATAACATTCATCAATGGTGTGTCCTGGCATTTGATGATAGTGACAGTATAGGTTAAGGTCTATTTGGGGTGGTATTAGATTTGGTAGTGTTTTTGGTTTACGGGGTTCCACAAGGTTTCTTTGTTGAAGCATTTTGAAGATCTTAGAGAGAGGTTGATTGAACTTTGAATATTTTCTATAGGTCGAAGGAAGATCAACTATAGGTCAAAGGAAGATCAACTATAGGCGATTCTGAAAACTCAGTATGTAATGGATCATAATCCACTATGTTCTAGTTAATCCCTCTTGGTCCTTTAGCTTCATGATCTCGCAAGAACTTGTTCATGAGTGTAAAAAGCTTATTGAAGCCTTCAATCAGGGTGTTAGTGTTTTCTTCCATCAGAACCTCAAGCTGAGCAGTCCTGTAGGATAGTTCTCAAATTTCCATTACCGATTAGGATTCGGTTGCACTTGCTGTCTTGGAAGAGGATTATAGACAACCTTCTTAGTAAAATTTGCAACCATCCTTAATGCTCATGACTTCTTTCCCCTTGTTTGACTCAAAATTAGGAGTGTCAATCTTGCCATTTAAGAATATCGTCTCAACTTTGAGGTCTAGGGTTTGGTTAAGGATATTCTTGATTTCACTCTAAATAATGGTCTTGATTTCAGCTCGAAGGATGTTGATTAAGCCACCATCAGCTATGAATTTCTCTATGTGCTATTTGAGTAGGTCATCTAGACTTTGAATCCCAGATTGCTCAGCCATTTTGAATTTTAACCATTTTTTACTCTCCCTTTAAGGTTGCTTTTAGGGTTTTTGGCTGCAAAAATAATGGGGTTAATGCAACTACCATGAAATGCATGTATGAGTACAATTGTTGTGAGATGTATGTATGGATGCATAATGTTACTCAAAAGGATGAAATTAGTGTGAGGAACAAGGATAGCATGAATGCATACTATGTCGTGGGCTACGAGATATTTATTGATGTATAGAGCCTTATTAGGAATGCATATGATGTTCTTTGAAGTGAAAACACATCAAAAAAGAAAGGGTTAGCAATCAATAAGATAAGCTAAAAGAAAGAATTATGGATGCTTTTCATGCCATAAGGTATAGAAAAGTTATCATATGTACATGATGTGCCCATGCAAAGGAATGGGGTAAGAATGTATGTAAAAATACAGGATGGCTACAAGAAGAATATGGGTTAGTGTATACTATTTACATGTATATTATATCCGCATGAATAAAAAAAGGAATAAAATTGGTTAGTATTTCCTGCACAAGGAATAAACCAATCATAAGCAATCTCTTGCTTCCAACCTTATTACTCCACGTGGTTATTCAGTCCCTTTCCTAGGTGGGTTTTGACCCAATAGTCAACAGGAGACTATGGTTCCACTCTCGGACTAGGCTGTTTCAATTTATGCTGATCAAACCAAAAGGTAAACTAAGGAACAATGCTTAAATGTACTCGAGGTAATCATACAATGTCAATGTAGGGACCAGTCGTTGGGTCACAAATGGCGTCTATAGTCCATATGCACCCGTGTGTGCAGGGGCTATAGCCAACAAAAGGGGTCTAGTTTCATGTCCCCACATCAATATTTGATACGTTTACCAAGAGACATTAAAGTTTCATTTAATAGTTTACAAATTGATTCTCTCAACACAAATGTCTACAATCCAGCTGAATTCTTAACCCATCTATTTGATATAATAAGGACAAATGGACGACGCTCGTAGGTTCTGTCATCTAAAGATGTCACTATTCGCCAGTTCTCACAGGCTATTCATACTGAGGTAAATGATTCTTATCATTCCTTGTACGTCGGGCTTATGCAAGGTAAACAAGGATCACACATTCTAAGTGTTAGTAGTCTATGAGAACGGATGTAATGACATCAATTGGTGATGGACACTAAAACTGTCATGACATTTGTGAATGTCAGGTCAAACGGACAGCATCATGGCTAGCATGCAAAGCTTGGTGGGGTCCTAGTAGAGATTTCTATTGGTTTAATTACATAGGCCGAGTCGAGGGTAGTAGGCCAAGGGTTCCTTTAGCAAGAATGCCCCCCCATGACTAGGGTTACGGACTCCGGTCAGTGACTCTAGCATTCTTTTGATAACTCGGGTCGCCCCCCTTAAGGACTTAGGTCACAGACTCTGGTCAGATGAGTCTGGCAAAACCATGAGTAAAGGATAAAGGTGAAAAATTCAAATCAGTCACCCTATGACTCGTGTGCAACCATAGCGGATCACTTTCTATCATTGTCAGCCGATAGGGACCAAGAGTGCACGTGTGATTGTGTAGTGCAAATGCAATGGTGAAGGGCTCCATATGATTAAGCATAGTATAATGAGAAATAGTCATTTTTGAATTGATCTCTCTAACCAGAGTCCCCAGTGGAGTCGCCATTGTGAATGACCTTTTTGAGTGTCCCGGAGGGGTATTGGGACATTTTTCTGATTCTGAGGGACATAGCAACTTTGTCGGATAGGACATCCATTTTGTTTTTGGGACAAGGATAAATGATTGGTCTCGGGGGGATGTGAGATGCTTTGTGTTTGGAGTCGCCACCTGGTTCTTAGAAAACTAAGAAAATATGAAAAGGACGACATCGGGTCACTCAACGAGTATCGTCCCCAACAGAGATTCTGAGTCCGGGAGATCTCATCTACTTTTTTACTATTTCCTATTATGATACTCAATATATGGTTGTCGCAGCACCCTAATTTTGGTAATGACAGTTGATATATACACATTCACATAAGCACATAGATAATAACGGAAAGTACGAGAAATTCAACATAATTATTTACAAGGCTTTCCTAGAAAATACATTTGAAAAAGGAAAAGAAGGTTGCGGAAATGTAAATCTAGACTTGATCTAGAAAACACCTATAAGATAGAGGTTAATAAAACTATGTACAATTCCATCTATTAATCCATTTGGACAACATATAAGCACAACAAAGATGATTGATGCATCATAAATGATTAAACAGATGCACGTAGTTCATGCTCTTGCAGGAATTATTATAAAGCATTTCTAAATGATGAGATAAATAGTAAATGATGATTGCATCACTAGCCCATGATATCAAAGCCTTGGCATAGATAAGTAAGCTTTCATGTTTATTGGATGAATATTGATGCAAAATGATGATTTATTATGAGTAAAACAAAGCAAAGATTATTCAATCAGCATGCAAATTGCCAGTCTCATCACATAATCACAACAATTTCTCACCTGTTGGCGGCAATAAAGTAAAATGCAAGACAGTAAAGTAAACATGCAAAAATGATTGTTTGGTCCTCAGATTCGACTGAGCTTGTTTAGTGTTTTTGAAGCTTTAGCTTCGCAAGATTTTCAAACTTTCCTCGTCGAGAGGTTGAAAATGACATGTGTAATGCAAATTTGTATACCTTTGAAGCATGCTTTGACAAAGATGTGGTTGGGTTTAGTGCAAAAAACGGTTTAAAAATCCTATGAAAAATGTAGAAGGTGAGCTGAAAGTGTGTGAATTGGGACTCATGAGTCTTCAATTTGACAGTGTTTCAATGTATGTAGGCTCCCTCCGGCTCTTGCCTTCCTGAAATGGGAGGTAGAGACCCCTATTTATAGGGAAATTATCAAAAAATATGTGATCATGTGTCCCAAGGCCTGTGTGTGCGCACTTTTGTGAGTGTACACACGTACCAGGGTGCGTGATCATGCCTCTGGGGCATGTGATCATGCGCTCGGCCTCGTGATCATGCGCTCTTGCGCGTATCATGCGGCCTTCCCGGGCTCCCATTGCGCTATTTTAGGGGTATTTTTCAGGGTTTTTGGACCTTTCGAATGGGTTTCCGATGTCTGTTTTGTCAAAATTGGATTCCATTTTCACTTGTGAGCAAAATGTGTTCAGGTGTGGTCACGTGCTATAAATTTGCTCACGCGCTGCTTCTCGGGATTACGCACACTATTCCGCGGTTACTTCAAAAAGTTTTTAGGGCTTTCGTACATGTTTCTGACACCCATTTCATAAAAAATTGACTTTCAATTTTCACGAAGTTGAACTCCGGTCTTACGAGATGAACATCGATCTAACGAGTTACACATTTTGAGCAACAGTTGCTTTAAATTAGCTACTTATCATTCTGATAATTCATAATTTGTAAGATTGGGGTATGACTTAATGATTCGATCACCGATTTTGCTCGATTCGGGCTTTTCAGACTCACGGCACGCTTCAGAGGCGGTATGAATGAACAAACATTTGTCATATTCGGAGAGATATTTTCATCATTGGACCTTTTTGGGGACAGTCAAAATTCAATGTATGACAGGTAGTGTGCATTGCATTGATCAAAATACTTACATATTTGACATTCATTCCGTATGCACTGAACCATTTAACATTGGCACAAAAAATGAACCCCGCATTTTGCATATTTCAAAAGATATTACCCTTGAAGAGAGGAGAGAAATTTAAAAAATATTAATAAAATATTCAAAAGTATTTGCTTGGACATACGAAGACATGCTCGCCATCGACAGAGACATCGCTCAACACTACATTCCCACTAAAGAAGGGTGTAAACCAGTAAAACAGAAGCTAAGAAGACTCAGACCAAAATGGGCCCAATTGGTAAAAAAAGACATAGAAAAGCATATCAAGCCTAAGTTCCTAGAGGTGGTAGATTATCCGAAAAGGTTAGCAAATGTCGTGCCAGTGGCAAAGAAAGACAGAAGGGTTAGAATTTGTGTTGACTACAGAGATCTAAACAAAGCATGCCCAAAGGATGACTTCCTTTTACCTCACATAGATATGTTGATAGACAACGCTGCCTCTTGCGTAATGTATTCCTTCATGGATGGATTTTCTGGATATAATCAGAATTTGATGCCCATCATCGAGAAAGCAAAGATGTCCTTCATAACAAAATCGGGTACTTACTGTTACAGGGTAATGCCTTTTGGCTTGAAAAATACAGGAGCAACCTACCAAAGAATGGCAACAGCTATGTTTCATGACATGATACACAAAGAAGTAGAGGTATACATAGATGACATGACGGTTAAGTCAGAAACTAGAGAAGGGCACCCAACTACTCTTAAGAAATTCCTCAGAAGGAGGATTAAAAAATACAGCCTCAGGCTTAGTCCCAAGAAGTGCGTATTCAGGGTGACTTCAGGCAAGATACTGGGATATATTATTAGCCAGAGTGGGATCAAAGTGGATCCAGATAAAGTGAAAGCAGTCAGAGAAATGCCAATGCCAAGAATAAAGAAAGAAATTAAAGGGTTTATAGGGAAGCCACAGTTTATAAACAGGTTCATCGCCAAGTTAACAGCAGTTTGCAAACCCATTTTCAAGCTACTCAGAAAAGATCAACCAGTAATATGGAATGAACAGTGTCAGCTAGCATTTGACAAAATCAGAAACTACCTAGCCAATCCACCAGTTCTGAAACCACCCAAATATGGGTTACCACTAACCCTGTACCTAGCCATTGAAGGGATGCAATCGGTGTGATGCTAGCCCAAGAGGGAGAAGGGGAAGCAGAACATGCATTCCATTACTTGAGCAAGAAAATGCTGCCTCATGATGAAAAATACAATCAAGTCAAACAGATATGTCTAGCAATGGTATGGGCAATGAAGAAGCTCAAACATTATTTTCAATCTTACAAGATCCAAGCCATATCCAAAATAGATCCTATGAAGCATCTCTACAAAGCTCCATCCCTAGTGGGAAAACTCGCTAAGTGGCTCGTTCTATTGACAAAATTTGATGTGCAGTACATGACTAAGAAGATAGTGAAAGGGAGTGCAACCACTGAATTCCTAGCCCTCAACCCATTTCCAGACTCTGAAGAAATTCAACTGGACTTCCCAGGTGACCTCAGTATGGCCATCGATGTGCAGGGATGGTGTATGTACTTTGACAGGGCAGTCAATCAATTCGGAGCAGGAGTTGGGATTATACTCGCTAAAAAGCTAGCATTCAGGGCTACAAACAATAAGGCAAAATATGAAGCATGTGCACTTGGCATGGAAGCTTTGATAGCTCTTTCATATTAGGGTTTAGTCTATGTTGGTGCTCAATGGAAGGATTGCATCCTTCCTCTAAATGTATCCTGTGCATACAAAAAGAAGGGCTAATCCCCTTGAGGTCATCAATGGTATACCCTATAATTTTCCTATGGTCCCTGACTAGTCTAAGTAGCTTGTCTTCTTATTCACTATTTAAATGAGTATTGACAATGATTGGGTAGGTATAATTAGGTCCTAGGAAGGCATACCTCAAATTAGGAGGAAGTTGTTTCAATTCAACTTTAGGTGCGTCTTCCTCCTTTAATAAGCAAACAGAATGCAATTCTCTAGGGGGTAAGAGTTCATACCTCATTGACTTACCTTTAGGCAGTGCAAGGGTAGAATTCAGAGTACTTGTGCAAGCAACTACCTCAGGTTCTTCATTGTCAGAGTCAGGTTCTCTTGTCAAGCTTGCTTCCAGTGGGTCTTCAGGATATTTCTTTCTGAAAAAT
>CATIWM010138870.1:0-20064 GCA_949671775.1 Mallotus repandus
CTTAGGATGATGTCATAGTATTATCCTCTCCACTGTCAGCCACCATCCTTACCACCATATATAACACCTCTGCCTAATCTAATAAACCCACATCAATTTAGAACTTAAAATTAACCAACCCATAAAAATTTCAAACTCAAATCTAATAAACCTAAACCAATTTCAAACTCAAAGCTAACAAAACTCATATCACTTTTGTTTATTCTCCTAAGATTGCAAACCCCATAATCAATTTTGCATGTTAATTCTATCATTGTTCAGTCTGGAACAAGTAGAACACAAAACCCCATAATCAAAAGAAACCAGAACAAGCAGCTAAGACACTCATCCACAAGACTCCCAAAACTCCATAAACTCCATACATGAACACCATACCAATGCATCCACAAAGTGGTGTCTATCAATCATGGTTGGCTTTACAATTTTACAAAGATTTTTCAGTTCGGCTCTACCATGGCAAATACTGTAAAGTAGTCATGAATTAAGGTTAGAGAGGTAGCAGCGGCCATGAATTGGGGGTAGGGGAGAGGGTTTGGAGGCAATATCATTGCTTTGTGTATTAGAGTTGCCCAATAAAAACACAAGAAACATTTAGCAACTCCTCATAGCCAACTCCCCTTATGAGATCTTTAATAATGAACCAAAATACAATAAATTTAACTAAAGAAGATTATTATTGTTGTGGGCATTGAAAAGAGAGGTCGAAGCTTTTTAATTTCTTCGATTAAAGTAATAACCACCAGATACAACAATGTTGAGGGTTTTGAGGGCTTTTGGTCTTAGGGCAAATAGAAGAGGAAGCATCGAAAAGAAAATCAATTAATAGAAAGCACCACCAGATGCAGCGATGTTGATGGCAGTGGAGGTGAGGTTTTGGTCTGCAGACGAAGGAATAGGAAGTGGCAAGAGAGAGAGAGTAAAAAATAAAGATTATTAGTATGGTTTTTGGATATTTTAAATTTAGTTTAGTTTTAAAATATTAATAAAATATTTAGTAAAAAAGTTGACTCTATTTTCATAGAGTTTGGTTTATATGTGCAGTATTTAACCCAAATTTAGGTTTATTTGGCCTAAAAATAGAAATGTTGGATTTGTTTGCTGAAAAAATTAAAATTCGACTTATCTGGTTAGAGTACACAAGTTGAAGGGTCTGGATGACCATTTGTCCCACTTCAATCTATTCGCTTAGATTGATTATTACACAATGATTTTTAGGCTCAACTCAAACCTTACACAAGAGTTTTTAAATGCTTACTCTTAAACCAAAATCCTAAGTGTTTTAATGGCAATTCCTTTTTATATTGAGTTCCTCACTTCCTTTTTCTTAACCCAAGAAACAAGAAGAAGTAGAATCTTAAGCTAGAACATAACCCACTCTCAAAGAGTAATTAGAATTTAAAAAGAGAATTATAAAGATAGAAGTTAATGCATAAAGGTTCTAAACAAATAATTATTGAACCAACAAAGTATGTAACTTCTAAATGATCCTTGAGTACTTGATTTTATAGTTGGAGATTATAAATTAGTTTTTGGTGTGCATTAAATACATCTTCAGGCTTTCTTGCCTTCATTAAATGTAAAAATAATTTTTTACAAGAATTTAGCATGTCACAATTGTGATGGTCTATGTCACGATCGTTACTGCTGATCAAACTAGTCGTTGGGGTAGCCTTGTAATCATTGCTAAGTTGTTAGGTGGATCATGATCGTTGTCACGGTTGTGATGGGGACTATGAGGACCATTATTCTTTTTTGGTCTTTAATCATTATCAAGGCTTATGCTCATGAGATGCCTTCGTGAGTTGAGTCACGAGTGTGATCATGGTCATGATTATACTCATGAGGACCACTGTCCCTTTGTCTTTTGAAGGTGGCTTTAATTAGGGTTGTGGCTTTAATTAGGGTTGTGACATTGGACCGTGAGCTTAATCATAAGTTAGTCTCGATCATGATGAAGATCATGAGGATCAATGCCACTTTGCCATTTAAGGATTGCATTGGTCATGCTCGTGAGCTGAGATTGTGAGTCTGGTCACAAACATGGTCTCAACTATAATAGAGACAGTGAGGATCACTATCTTCAAATTTTGTTTAAGGCTTTAGGCACTTTTGAGCTTGTGATATTCCTTCCAATCATGAGCTTCACTTTTTTGATGTTTTGCTTAGATTTTTAAGTATCTTTTCATACCTAACTTATACACACTCAAGGTAAACACATTAGCACTTCAAAATTGCTTTGTGGAGTTACAAAGTGTGGAGTTATGCAAAGTGTGGAGTTACAAGGGTAGATAAATCCTTAATCATGCGAATGGCTAATATTTCTGATATTAAATTTATGATCCTAACATTCAGTACCTTGACCACTTCTTGTATGTTTGGATTGAGTCTCATTTGCCTTTCAATTATTGACTTGTGCCCCTCCTCCATCAAAATTTTATGCATACAATATGAAGGGCTTATACCTCTGATGTTTGAAATCTGCCACCCAGTTGCTTTGGTACAACTCTTTAGCATTTTTACTAACAAAACCTCTTGCTTCAGGCTTAACTTGAAGGATATAATCATAGGTAATGTTTGGTGTTCTCCTAAAAAGGTATATCTCAAATATTGAGGTAAAGGCTTTAAGTCTAAATTTAATGGTTTCGTTGTTCAGGGGGTGTAGGTTCAAGGTTTGGTAATTAACAATGGGTATAAGAATTTTGGGGTTTGATATATGCTTCCTCTTGAAGAGAATGTACCTATAAACACTTCTCAACATTTTTTGTTTTTACAGATTTTTCCAACCTCCATCATTGGACTTCATTAACATAATTATCGATAAAATCAACTCTTGTACAGAAGTCATTATCCAAAGGATGTTTCATACCTTGATAAATATCAAATTTACAGCTTTCATCCCCTACCCCCAATGTAAGAGCTCCATCATGAACATCAATAATAGTTTTTGCAACATAAAGAAAATGCATACTAAGAATTATAGGTACATCTTCATCCTCCTCAGAATTACATACCACAAAATCCATTAGAAAGATGAATTTTCATACTCTGACTAGTACATTTTCAATTATCCTTTTTGGTTTCTTAACCATCCTATCTACAAGCTATAGTTAAATTTTAGTGGGTCTTGCTTCTCCTAGTTCCAATTTTCTATAAATAGACAGTGACATTAAATTAATGGAAGCTCCTAAATCATAGAAGCTTTTTAAAGATTTAAATTTTCCAATGAACAGGGTATAATGAGACTCCTTAGATGTCTCCTCTTTAAAGGGAGTTTATTAGAGATTATTTCACTACACTCTTTAGTGAGCTTTTCACTAAAACCGGAACAGAAGATAGACCTAGTTATGCCTAGGTCTAATAGACATATAGCTTCTACTTATTTCAATACTAGCGATGCCCTTTACTAAACAGATGTAATCACTCTATTCTATTTTGAAACAAAGTCTAATGTCGAAAAGCTCTCTCGGGGTGATAATTTTACTTCTGGATGGAATCTGATTCTAGATATACTGATGGTGAATCCATGAGTGAAGCCTTTTTATTGCCATTGGTACTTTTAGTTTTGTTGATATAGTTGGAGCTGCTGGTAGACTGAGAGTAGGAGCTACTAGAACTGCCTATATTCATTACTTATTATCAGACAACCACTCATTCACAAACCTCATGTGGGGTGAATAGTTTTCATTTCCCATCTTAGAGAAAACCCTTTTCACTTAGCTTAGCCCTATCCCCCTCTAGGGGTATTTTTGACAGTCTTAAAATCCTACAGCTTCTTTTTATAGGAAATCAACTCCTTCAGAATTTTGCATATTTTGGCATTTGAGCCAAACACTCCACTAAAGGCATGTTGATGTGAAGTGTATTGAACCTTTCTAAAATTCTAGAAAACTATTGATCCTGCTTTTTTTATTTCAACAGTTGAGGACATGGGACTGGAGGTTCATATTATTTTAGTTGAGGCTATTTCTCCTTCTTTTGGTTTTTGTCTTAAACGTTCCCTTTCTTTTTCACTTGAGCTTCAACCCATCCATCTTCCTTCTTTTTATCATCTTCCTTCTTCTTCTCTTCATATTCCACAGTTGCTTTTAGAGGTTAAATTTTTGTTCCACTTCTTAAAGTAATTTCCTTCAAGTGTTCTTTAGGATTCTTTTCAGTGTTGCTTGGGAGAGAACCCTAATGTTTAGTGGATAAAAAATTTGCTAATTGCCCTATCTGCACCTCCATATTATGAATAGAAGAAAAATGATTCTTGAACATAAGTTGATTTTCCTGGTGCATCTACTCGATTCTACCCTCCAGTCTCTTTGTTGCTTCATCCTACTGATTCATCTTTATAGCCATCATATCCATAAATTTCTCTATTTTGCTCTCTAATGAAGATACTAAAGAGAAACCTTAATCTTTTTGAATGTGAGATTGATTCCGATGTGCATTTTGACCTCTAAAACTCAGTAGAGCTTGTGGCCTCCATTAATTACTTCCTTGATTGCTCCATGAGAAATTAGGATGATTTGTCCAACTTGGATTGAACTAAATTCTACTATCCTTTGTTAAAATTGCCCACGTAGTTGATATTTTTCATGGACAAATTCTACATCAACTGACATTTTATAATAGGATGCCCACCTTGATAGAGTTCATAAAATGGAGATGAAGAACATGAGGAAATTACATTAGCTCTCATCTAATCCATCCTCTTTATTGAAGCATCCAGTTTTGCATTCACCATGGTTAAAAAGCCATCAACATCAATTGACCCTCCTTTCCTTGGTCCATCTCTCTCATTAGACTAGAGGCTCTATATGTTATCCATCCCCTTAAAAATATCCAAAGCATCCTCATGAGTCTTTGACATGATAGTTCTTCTAATTACTGCATCTATGTTGACTCTGACTAAAGGATTAACACCTTTTTTTGTAAAATAATTTACCAGATCTATGTAGGTATCAATTGAGGTGGACACTGTCTCTGAAGGCCTTTGAATCTATCCTAGCATTTCAAGACTTTTGCAGGTGGAAAATATTTGTTGAAAAATACAATGTAAAGCTCTTGCCATGTGCTGATAAAATTAGGAAGCAAGCTAGAAAACCACCATTTTGCCATATCCATCAGAGAAAAAGGGAAGAGAATTAATTGAATTGCTTTAGGTTATACCCCATTCATCTTAAAAGTTAAGCAATACTCTAAACATATGGTCATATGACCAATTGGATCCTCATGTGTTAACTCTTTAAATTATGAGTTATGAATCATTTGAATTATAGCTGACTTGATTTCAAAATTATTGGGTCATTTTAGTCATTAGGAATCACAAAATCCCTTATTGGTCTCTTCACATTCTATTTATTTTGAGCTGTTGGCTGCCTTGGTGGCGGATCTCTATCATCTTCTCCTTTGTTCATCTTACTTCCTTGTTTTTCTCCTTTTCTTTTAACTGTCCTTTCAAGCTCTAAGTCAATTGGCATGAACAAAACTTCTTGTTTGCTAGTACTGCGCGTTGTGTGCATGCACAAATAATAATTCCTAAAACCCAATAAATAATAATAAATAAATAAACTAAAACAAGTAAAAAATAATGTCTAAATCGAATAACACAATTTTCTTAACAATGTTAATCCCAATAATTCGTAGCAACGGCTCCAAAAACTTAGTGAACCTCCATAAATATACGAAATCGTACAAGTAGTAAATAATGATCGTCCCATAAAGATTGGAGAATTAACTATTGAGTTACTCAAAGTGTTCACTTGTTTAAACAACTGAATTGAACTTGCACAATTTAAATATAATTTATCAAAACTGTTAATAAATTCACAATCTAATTAACAAACTAGGGTTCTCACATTTAACTCAATCTTTCTACGAATCAATTAAATTCCTAAACCAATTTAGATCTTTGTTCACTTGTGAGCATCTTAAAATTTATAGATCATTCTCTCAAATAAATCCACAATTAATTGAATATAATTAACATCCAATTATCCAACTCTCACTTAATTAAATGTTTCATATATCCAATTTTAATCTCAACTTTTAATCAATATTAATTGCCTAATTGTCTCTCAACTAATTAAATAATTAATAGGTTGCCATTCTTTCTAAATAGAATCCATTTCTCAATCAAATCCTATTACATGAATTCATTCATTAGGTGATCAATCTAATAAAGACCTTAGACATAATAACACCTGACGAACTTTTGTCTTATGATTTAGGTTTAATTCAGTTTAATCACATAATTGAGTCGAAGTAAGAACCCTAAAACATATTTTACCACACATATTGATTAAGATAAGAAATGAATAAATAGCAAAACTAGAATCTAACTTTAATTCTAAGAAAAGTAGTACAACAATATGAAAAATAATCATTCTTGTTCTTTAAGCAGCTCTGCGCCTCTTAAAAACTTACTCTCCCTTCCAATAATAGAAAGAATATATTTATATCCCTTGAAAAAATCAGCTTAAAAATCAAATTTCAAAATGATAGCTGCTGACGCACGGCTGTGTCGTCTAAGACACAAGCCTGTGGTTCCCCTGGTCTTAAAATCCATTAAATCGAGCACAATTGTATCCTCCAAGACACAAGCCCATGCGAAGTATCTCTGCAAGCTAAATAATAAGGTTGTCAAGCACGCCTGTGCCATAGCTACACACACCCATGCGATTTGCAAAGGCTCTTCTCTAAATATGGGGCACTTAAGCACGACCATGTATAATAAAGCACATAGTCGTGCAACCACTTTTAGGCTTCAAAGCTTGATTTTACACCATTATTGCACTATTTTTAACTCCCTCTTGTAACTCCACACTTTGCATAGCTCCTCTAGTGTCTAATAAACAACCCTCTACATCAAAACCATACAAAATTAACTTAAAATACTTTAAATTAACAAAAATAATAAAATATAATTAAGACTCCATTTGTTTGCGGAAAATATTTTATCTTTGGAAAATATTTTCTCTAGAAAAATATTTTTCAAAAAATTTATTTTCCAAAGAAAATATTTTTTGATGTTCAGCTACAATACTATAACATAATAAATGAGGAGATAAGAAATTGAAAAATAAAAGAGAAGGCAATAAATGATGAGAGAATGTATTGAAAAAGGTATTGGAAAATGATTTTTCATCCTTAAAATGGGAAATTATTTTTGGATAAATGGTCATCCAGACCCTTCAACTTGTACACTCGGGCCACATAGACCAAATTTAAACTTTTTCAACAATTAAGCCCAAAACTTCTATTATCAGGCCTATTAAACCCAAATTCTTGGCCTACCTGGTGGTGGTATGCACTTTAACTTAAAATATATATAATTAAATGGATTTTTATTTATATAACAAAAAATTAAAAAATGGGCTAACTAATTCTCCTCAACTAATTGATGAACCCCTGCTTCTTTATCAACATCCACATCCGCCTCTTCTTCACCACAGATTGCCACCTCTTTATCACCATCCCACTGCCGCCTCTCCATCACAATACCATTGTCGCCTTTCCATCACCACCCTCCATGCCCATTCCTTTACCTTTTCACCATCAACCATGGCTATTGCAACATAGTTCAGGCACTTTTGAAGTAACAAAATCAATGTATCAAATTCAATTTCACCTCCAATCGTGAAGCACATAACCTTTTCAAGCTATCACAGGAGACAACATGAATTGATTGAAACCCTAACACATCAGTTGACTAAAAAGCAGTAAAAACATTCCCGAAATCACTCAATTTTCCAACAACTAAACACATAGAATAGCTCTGATTCTTCACTGCATTTCTTAACCTCACTTTCCTTTCTTCCATTATATAATGTCTAACTGCATCCAAAACTTCTGCACTACTCAATACATGCCATTGTCTCCACACTTAAACCTATCTAAATACGGAAACCATCACTCCTTCTCCGTGTTTGGTGTTTGCCATGTCATTCTCCTCTCCATTTTCATTAGTTGGGATACGTTTTCACAATTGATTAGTATATGCTTTATAGTGTCATTTTTGTTGTCGTCTGTGGATTTGATTGAGATGGCTGCTTCTATTGAACTATATGATCTAGTAGGAAATCCACATGGATTGGTTTCTAAATTTAGAGATATCAGATTGAGCAAAGGAGGAAAAGTATGGATTGAATTGAAGAATTAAGGCTTATATTTGTGTTACTCTCAAAACTCACAAGTGCACGAGTCGTGATTGTAGCACTTAAGATATCGTTCCCACGAAGATTGTGTATTGACTACCAATTATTTTTACCTATGACTTAGCTAGCAAACCGAGTAAAAGAAGCTGAGAAATTATAAAATATTAATAACAACTAAATAAACTAAACTGAAATCAGATATTTAATGCTTAGAATCTGGGTTTAGTTTCACTATTCCATTCTAATCTTGAACACATTATAAAATAAATAACCTTTTGAATACAGTTAAGGGTAATTGCTCTAAATTACCTATAGACTCTCTCAAGTTCAATTAAGCATGCAAGAATTAAAATCTAACCTACTCTCGTGATTAATAAGTTAATCCTAGCTCATTAAGATTTTTAGCAATTAATTTATCATCGTGATTAAACTGTCATGACTCCCCAAAGAACTCGCCTACTCTCGTGGTCGAGTGATATAAGTTCTAAGTGTTCTTAAGCTAATAAATTTCCCTAACTATCATTGGTGAATTTATCCATAAACAAGCAATCAAACTGGCCTGGAATGATAACTAGACAATATTGCAACACAAAGAATTAACTGAAATTCAAATCAAATAAAATACTTGTGTTCAATTTATATAATGGAATAGCTACTCCTAACCAAGATTCTAAAAGAAAATTAGCCAGCGCATGGCTATATAAAAATCCATGAACAAAATATTAGGAAAAACAGAAAGATGAAAAGTTGATAAACAATTGTCGAATCCTTCAGTTGACTTTGTATCTTCTACGTCTCTCCTCTTTTTTATCTCTCCTCTTTTTTTCCTCTCTTTACGTCTCTATTTGTTCGTCCTTGTTCGTTCCTCTCTTCCTCCTTTTAAAAGGTGTTTTAATTTCCTTTATATAGAACTAAGGTTAGGAAGAGTCCTAGTTGGTCTCAAATCTTCTTAATTTGCAAAATAGGAGACTTTTGATCTTCACACGGCTTCTTCATTCTCCAAATATAATTTGGCTTGCATGGCTTAAATATGGCTTTCTTGAAGCTTTTGGAAGTTTTTGATAATTCAACTTTAATTTCTTCCCTTTTTCCTTAATTGGTGGGTCCACCTACAAACAAAATATAAACATTAATTAAAAACTAATTATATCTTCCTAAATAGACAAGTAATAATAACAATCCTAATCAAATACTAATTACTAAACAAACTCTTGATTAGACCCAAAAACTATTTAAATTAAATTATTTCCTATTTAAAATTTATTAAAATTCAACTCTAAAATACGTAAATAATACACACATCAACGGCTCTACAAAAGAGTTTGGATGTTCAAAATTTTTTATCGCGACCTTTTTCGCGATCGCGTAGGAGGCTCTTAAGAATGGTTAAGATATGAGCAAGCATTTTTTTCATGCGATCATGATAGAAAATGAGGTCTGGCAATAAGTAGCAATGGCAAATAAATTGCAATTGCAATAGAAGGTTGAGCTTGAAAATGATTGCAGATTAGCGATTATGACTTTAATCCACTCGAGGATAATACCTAAAAATCTAATTGAGTGATCACAAGGATTGTAACGATTGCAACTTGAGCTCTGCACACAATAAAATGCCAAAAAAATTCTTATTAGCTTTTAACACACTTGCTTAAAAACACACACAATCAAAAAACACTTATTAAATTATAAATTCAAACACTAAATGAAAATAAAAATCAAGACTCAACAAAGTATAGTTTGAAAATAGAATCAAACTATAAGCATGCTAAATTTATAGTCTATAGCTTGACTATTCAAAGGGGTCTTCAATTTATGAGGTGGAGAGGGAGTGCATCCCCGTCTTTGGTTACCATTCCTTGGTAGTACAGCTTGCACCTCTAACCATTGACCTTGAAATGTTCTCCAATTGCATTTTCCAACTCTATAATACTATGAGGGTACACTTTGGCAACCTTGAAGGGTCTGCTCCATTTGGACTTGAGTTTGCCAAGAAATAGCCGGAGTCCAAAATTGAATCACAGCACCAAATCCCCTTCTTGAAATGACTTCTTAGAAATCTTATTATCATGCCACCTTTTGGTGTGCTCCTTGTATAAGTTAGCATTTTTGTATGCTAAATCTCAAAGTTCTTCAAGTTCAAGGAGTTGTAGTAATCTTTGTTTTCCTGCTGCATTCAAATTAAAGTTGAAGGCCTTAGTTGCCCAGTATGCTTTATGCTCGAGTTCCATCGGAAGGTGACAAGCCTTTCTGTACACTAACTGATATGGAGACATGCCTATTGGTGTTTTAAATGTCATCCGGTAAGCCTATAATACATCATCAAGTTTTGCTGACCAATCTTTCCTCGAACTTCCTATTGTTTTCTCCAAGATTTATTTCAAAACTCTATTAGTAATCTCTGCTTGTCCATTGGTTTGAGGATGATAGGGTGTTACAATTTAGTGATGAACTCCATATCTCTTCAAAAGTATTTCTAGTTATTTATTACAAAAGTGTGAACCTCCATTGTTGATCAATGCTCTAGGGACACCAAACCTTATAAAGATTTTCTTTAGAAATTTTACCACTACCCTAGTGTCATTAGTTGGTGTTGCAATAGCTTCCACCCATTTCAAAACATAGTCCACCCCAATAAGGATATAGTGATTACCATAGGAAGAGGGGAAGGGTCCCATAAAATCCACTCCCCAAACATCAAATAGCTCTACTTCTTGAATATTAATAAGTGGCATTGCATCACATCTTGTAATATTTCCTATTCTTTGGCAATTGTCACACCTTTGAACAAATTCCCGTGCATCTTGGAATAGCATAGGCCAATGGAATCCACTTTTGAGCGCTCTTGCTGCTGTTTTAGATGCTCTAAAATGGCCATTATATGGAGAGCTGTGGCAATGTGTTAAAATGGAAGTTATTTCTATACTAGGCACACATCTCCTCATTAGACCATCAACACACACTTTATAGAGAATTAGATCACCCTACAAGTAGTGCTTCACTTCTGAAAGAAATTTCTTCTTTTGTGAATACATAAGCTCTTATGGCAACACTTGACAAGCTAGATAGTTTGCAATGTTTGTGTACCACGGAGGCTTTACATGATGAATGGCAAAGAGGAATTCATCCAAGAATTGATAATTGATTTCCCTTTTATTAGGTGGTAACTTGTCATATTGTTCCAATCGAGACAAGTGGTCAGCTACCACATTCTCACTTCCATTCTTATCTTTTATTTGGAGGTCGAATTCCTACAGTAACAAAATCCAATGCATAAGTCTTGGTTTAGCATCTTTTTTGGCAAACAAATATCTTATGCTGCATGATTAATGTAAACAGTGATTTTTGATCCTAAGACATAAAACTAAAATTTTTTAATTGCAAAGACCATAGCCAACGGTTCTTTCTCAGTAATTGTACAATTTAGTTGTGCATCTAAAAGGGTCCGACTGGCATAGTAAATAACATGGTGTTTGTTATCTTTTCTTTGTCCAAGAACAGCCCCCACTACAACATCACTAGCATCACACATCAATTCGAAAGGGAGTGACCAATCAGGTGGAGAGATTATAGGTGTTGAAGTTAAAGCCTTCTTCAACCTATTAAAAGCAATCAAATAAGATTCATCAAAATGAAAAGGCACATTCTTAATTAATAATTAAGTTAAAGGCTTAGCAATTTGCAAGAAATCTTTTATAAACTGATAATAGAATTCGACATGCACTAAAAAGCCTTGAACTCCTTTGACTGAAGTTGGTGGAGGTAGCTTTTCAATAACTTCAATTTTTGCTCTATCTACCTATATACCTGCATAAGAAATTTTTTGGCCTAAGACAATAACCTCATCTACCATAACATGGCATTTCTCCCAATTGAAAATAAGGTTAATGTCCTCATATCTCTTTAATGCTTTATCAAGATTCAATAAACATAATTAAAATGAATCTCCAAAAAAAAGAAGTCATCCATGAATGCCTCTATTATATTCTGTATCAAGTTTGAAAAGATGTAGTCATGCACCTTTGGAAGGTGGCGGGAGCGATGCACAATCCAAATGGTATTTGCCTATAAGCAAAGGTGTCATAGGGGCAAGTGAACATCATCTTTTCTTGATCTTCAAGGGTGATGCAGATTTGATTGTTATCAGAGTACCCATCTAAGAAATAGTAGTATGCGTGTCCTGCGATTCTTTCGAGCATCTAATCAATAAAAGGGAGAGGAAAATGATCTTTTCGTGTGGTGTTATTGAGTTTTTTGTAGTCAATGCATACTTGCCAAACACTCACTACCATAATGGAAATCATTTCACCTTCCTCATTTTTAACAATAGTCATACCTCCTTTCTTCGAGATGCATTGAATTGGGCTTACCCATTTGCTATCGAGATAGGGTAAATTATCTCGGCATTGAGTAAATTAACTATCTCATTTTTCACTACCTCTTGCATATATGGGTTGAGTCTCTTTTGCCTCTCTATTATAGATTTGTACCCCTCCTCCATTCCTATGTGATGCATGACAAAAGAGGGACTAATGCCCTTGATGCCTTCCACCTCTTTCTTACCACTTCATAAACCCGATCCTCTTATACCTTAGTAAGTTTGTTAGAGATGATAATGAGGAGTGTGTTTCCTTCTCTAAGGAAAGTGTACCTCAAGTGGTTAGGTAAAGGCTTGAGTTCTAGTTAGGGTGGTTTTTCTATAGATGAGGGTGTTGGAGAGTCACTTCAAACTAAGAGTTCAGGTTGAGTAGTATGACCTCTTCTTCAGGCTGCTCATTTTCAACATGCTTTTCTAACTCCATCTTTTCTTATATTTCATTTATACAATTGCCAACCATATCAACTCTCATGCACGATTCCTCTTCACATAAAGGCTGCTTCATCAACTTGGATATGGTGAACTCCACTTGCTCCTTACCAAATCTCAACATGATTTTTCCTTTTATGCACATCAATTAAAAGCTTGTCCAATATTGAGAAAAGGTCTTAAAATTAAGGGGTGATGCTTGTCTTGCTCAAAGTCTAGAATCACGAAGTCTACCAAAAATACAAACTTATCAACTCTGATAAGCACATCTTTAACCACTCCATATGACTTCTTAATTAAGTGATTAGTGAGTTTAAGAGTCATATTTGTGGAGTCATATTTATGTTGATCACATCTCCAAAATTCAATTTCCTAAAAAGAGAAAGAGGTATAAGATTAATGCAAGCTCCTAAATCACATAAGCATTTAGGAAATTCTTTAGAATCAAGAGTGCAAGGAATTGTAAAATTCCCTAGATCCTTGAGCTTAGCAAGAATTTTTCTTGAAATGATGGATCTGTAAGTCTCCGTTAGAGGCACCGTCTCATTGTGATTCCATTTCTGCTTGTTGGTGATAATATCTTTGAGGAACTTTGCGTTCTTTGACATTTTATTCAATGCTTTTGAGAGAGGTAGCTTTAACTCTAACTTCTTGAAAGTTTCCAGAAATTTAGCACACCATTTCTCATCATCATTCATCTTCCTTTAACTTAAAGGAAAAGGTAACCTTGGAGCATATTTAGATGTGTCAATGATGGGTGACTGCTCCACTTATGTTTCTCTTGATTCTTTAAGCCTCTTTTCTTGAGTTTTCTTTTGCACATCTTCAATTTTCACCTCTTGATTCTCTTTTTCATCATTAGCCTTTAATGGTATATGTTTAGGACATTGAAGCTCTTTGCCACTTCTCAAAGTGATGGCTTTCACTTAGTTTTTTAGATTGACTTCCGTGTTGCTTGGCAAGTGTCCTTGAGCTCTTGTTGCAACTATATTTGCCAATTGCCCAAGCTGAACTTCAATATTATGAATTGAAGAAGCATGATTCTTAAGAATTTGATCATCCTGTCATCTTGGCTAGTCATTTTGGATGTGACAGCATCAAGGAACTTATCAAACTTTATCTCCATAACTACAAACCTGTCATCAATTAACTTAGCTTAAAATCCAGGTGGTGGTGCTGGTTTAGAGAATTGATTAGAGAACCCTTGTGGATTTTGATTGTTGCTCCATGAGAAGTTTGGATGGTTTCTCTAACCTTGGTTGTAAGTGCTTGAGTATGGATTATTATTCAGTTGCCTTGGTTGGAATTGATTCCCAATATAGCTACAATTCTCCAATGTTCCATCCTCATACATGTTTCCACTTCCATAACCAGACTCAAGTGTTGAATAATCAAGCATATGGTAATGCTCACAAAAAACATAGCTAAAGAAGAAGGTGGATTGACATTACCTCTTGAAGCAAAATTATCAATTTTCTTATTTAATGTAGCAAGTTGTGCTTGAATGGATGTGACATTATCAACTCTAAGTTTCCCCTTATTTAGGAGTCAATTGTCATTCCTATAGCCACAAACAATTGTTGTTAAAGCATTATCGATAGTCTTTCGTATAAGTGATCCTCTTGCAGCTGCATCAATAGTGTCCCTAGTGGACTTTAGTGCACTATTGTAGAAAGTTTGAATAAGGACGTCTTTAGGAAGACCATAGCCTGGACAACTTCGCTATAACTTTTTGAATCTTTCATACGTATCACACAAAGATTCAGTCTCAAATTACTAAAAGGAAGTTATGTCTTTGATGATCTTTGCTGTCTTTATGGGTGGAAAGTACTTAGCCAATAATCCCTTTACAAGAAGACCCCATGTAATGATAGATGCTGGTGGCTGAGAGTTAAGGCAAGCTTTGGCTCGATCCTTCAGTGTAAATGGAAAAAATCTCAAGCGAATAGCATCATCTGAAACTCCATTATATTTGAAAGTACCACAAATCTCCAAAAAAATTGCTATATGCATGTTTGGATCCTTCAAAGGTAAGCCATAAAATTGGACAGTATATTGAATCATTTCTTAAAAGAGCACTTGATTTTGAAACTATTGGCATGTACATTTGGTCTAGTGATACTTTGTTCAGCTCCATCCAAATCGGGCATAGCAAACTCAAGAAGAGTTCACTCAACTGTGGCTTGTTGACCTCCTTGTTGTGCAACCATGTCTCTAGATGCACTTCTTGATCTTTTACAATTCTCCTTCTCGATCTTAGATAAATCCAAAACAAAGAGTAGTGGTTATTTTCTTGCACGTCTAGTGTTGTTCATACACAACTATAAGAGTACTTAAAACAGAGTAATGTAAGTCAAAACATAGTATAAAAAATAAAAAAAATGCTCTAATCCAAAATAATCTTGACTAATTGTGATGTTATTTTCCCAATCCCTGGCAATGGTGCCAAAAACTTATTAATGACTGTAAGTACACAGGTCGACAAATAATAAAGTGAGAGTAAAGTATCATTCCCTCGAGGATTGATACTAAGCACCTATTAGTCTTAATCATATTTGTTTAGAGCTTGCAATTGCGATTTAAATAAAGCAAATAGAGAACTAAATAACAAATAAACAAAGGAATATAAATCAAGTAATTACTAATCAAATTAATAAAGGAAATAAATCAATGGGAAGGGAATGTTGTTGGGAGATTAAGCACCATATTTTCAGTAAGTTAATTTGATAGAATAGATCAACTTCTCAATGTATATCTCACATTTTTCAATAATCATTGAGTACTCTTTCTCAAGTAGTTATTCAACTCAACAAGCATCAATCAATTGAGATTCATAAGCACAGATTAATTCTCATAATCACTATGAATACAAACCAACATCAAACATGCAAGACATTAGGCAAAACCCATAAGAGAATTAGATAGGATTAAGCTTCTCAAGACATTTAATCAACCTAACATGTGTTTGTGGGTTTATTAGATCTACCAACTCTTATTACATAGATCTAAACTAGAGTTACACCTAGCCAAAATATAACATTTAACAAGAACAACAAACATAGTATGCATTTAAGAGAAGAAATAACTATCAAATTGACATTAAATCAAATAGGTCTTAAACTCCTAATAACATTCAAGAACTTAGCCAAACATGGCTATATAATCTATCATTCAACTATTTAAATACAAAACAAGATATTAAGAATAGAAAGGGAGTGAGAAATGGTTATCAAGAAGCTTGGGTCTTCAATGGGTCTCCTTCATTAGCTTCTTTTTCTCCTTGCTTGTATTGTTGAGTCTTCTTGTGAGTGAGAGAGTTTGTAGAATGTGTAATCCCTAAGCAATTCATGCCTTTTGTCATTTTTAGCCTCTTCTAGAATATGTCCTTTCACCTCCCTTAGATTTTTTCTCTAAAAAAAGTATACCTTAGCATGTTCTGTACTAGAAATGTGCTACCTTTGATCACACACAAATCACGCTCTTGATAGAAGGGCCTCTCCTAAAAGGGCCACGATCGCTCATACTCTGTACTCGCAACAGAAGCTTTGACCACAAGAACCCGCGATCGCGGATCCAGCCGCCATCACAAAAGGTTCGATATCACTTTGGGATTGTAATCTTAGCATTCTCGCAATCACGCATCCAGCCACGATTGCGGCAGAAAGACTGCTCTATTTTGGTAGAAAGATTGCTCTATTTCTTCCTTTTCTTTTGCATCTCATCTTCACCAATTCACCTCCTTAACTCCTTTTCACTATAAAAATAAAACAAAACTTAAAAGTATCTTATTCTATATGCTTTACTATACTAAATACTAATTAAAATGTATGAATGAATGCAATATTAAGTCTTGATTCTATGTGTAAATTGACATTAACACGGGGGAGATTTTGCATGTGCACAGTTTGGAATTGTGAAGCTCATTGGTTCGGAACCATACTTTTTTGGTGAAATGCGAGGCTGTTAAATATAAGTCACTATGGTGGAATCTGGTAATGTCAATGTTATTAAAAAATTAAATAATAATAGTTATAGCATGTGGAGGATTTGTATGGAGTCATACCTGCAAGGTCAAGACCTTATGGAGGTTGTTGCTGGGATTGAGTCTACATCACCACCAATAGATAATGATGTTGATTATATTAGAAAATGGATAATTAAATTTAGGAAAGTCATGTTTGCAATTAAAACAATCGTAGAAGAGGAGATGATGGAGCACATTAGAGATGGTACCACACCAAAGGAAGTTTATGATTCTCTTTCTTTGTAGTTCTTAAAGAAGAATGATGTCGTACTTCAATTGTTGGAAAATGAATTAATGTCTATCTCATAAAAGTATATGACAATTAGTCAGTATTTTGCCAAGGTGAAGTCTTTTTGTTGAGAAATTTTAAGTTGGATGAGGTATCCAGAATAGCCAGCAGTAGAATGAGGAGAATAGCCAACCTCAGTACAACAGTTTTATGGCTGCTATTCAAGGTTGGCCCACACAACCCTCTATTTAAGAGTTGGAGAATTTATTAGCAAGTCAAGAAACTCTAGCAAAACAAGTGGTTGGAGTCCCTTTCAATAATGAAGAGGTGGCGCTCTTCCCTAAAAAAAGAAGAATCAGCCTCATAGTCAAAATAAATTGAAGACACGAGGAAATTACTAGTTAGGGGGAGCTCAACAGAAGCAGCAACACAATAATCAGTAGTCTAAAAATTTTAGACGTCAGAATGGTGAGTGTTTCAATTGCGGTATAAGAAGAAACTATGCTAGAGATTGATGGTCAAAGAAGAAGCAAGTTGAGAGCAATACAATAACAATAGACAACCACCATCAAGATGAACTAGAATGGGATGCCGAAACATTATCTATAGAGATAATGAATGTGGAAGATTGTTTTAGCACATAAATTATGGAGGTTTCGAATCTCAAGGCTACCATTATAGAAGAAGAAGAAGAAGAATGAGACTTCAACTTTCAAATGTCATGTGCAATTGATGAGCTGATTAAAGTGAATGAATTCATGGAGACTAGTGAGGATAATAAAGATGAGTTAACAGTCTTGTCTAGATTCGAATATGTTGAAAACTCATGTGAAAATGAAGAAGAATCCTATGATGAAGAAGAGAAATAAATCATGACGGAGTTTTTATTATCTTTAGAAAATGAAGAATTTGAAGACGAAGTCATACTGCAAGGGCAAGACCAAGAAGTGAAAGAAGGATAATACAAAAAGAGAAAAATGTGAGTGGAGAAGAAAAGGTCTCCAATACTGCACTTATTAAAAAACCAGCTTGCAAAGAATTGCAAAAAGTATGAGATAAAGATTTAGAGCAATAAGTTGAAGAAAAGGGCATTGTAATTTACAAGTGATGAAAAGGAAAATATACAGTGTACATATTACCACGATCAAGACGGATGTGGAGTATCAAAGACTCACAGAAAATTAGTGATGAGGGGGATGGTTAAATATCATCACTAATTTTAATACTGAAAAATTATAAGAATTTCAAAAAGAACTCGACAAGACTTAAAGGAAGAATATTAAGGATATTAGCAATGAGGGGAAGTGTTAAAGTCATTACTAATATAAAGCCTTAATATTTTTTTTTATCCACATATTAATTGTCCAAGCCTACCAAATCTTCTAGAAGATTTCACTAACTTCTTAAAAGATTTTTGGACAACTTGCAAAGATTTGTATAGCCACTTGTCATTCAAATTACATGGACAATTTGTCTAAGAAGAAGATTTTGAATTGAATAAGTAAGGTTTCCAACTTGCAAAGCAACTTGCTTTGCAAATGTCAAAACAAATTTTTCAACTTGCATGGATGCAATTAATTTGGACAAAGTGGCTGACTTACATAGATGCAATGGACAAAGCTCTTTGCACTATAAATAGGGATGTGCATAACAATAGAAAAAAGAAATTTTTAAGTGAAAATCATGTGAGAGCAACTACTAAGAGCAAATAAATTGTGTTGTGTGTGAGTTGTGTAGTACTAGCGTGAGAGGTTAAAGAAAAAGGGTGTAGAGTGAAAAGTGAGCTTGAGTGTGTGGGTAGTGTATGTATTTGAGTGATTTGTGTCGTAATAGTGAATTATTTTTGGTGAAAAATAGTTATTATTCACTATTTTGTTGTCCCATTTTTCACGTGATATTTTATTATTTTACACTCTCAAACTCAACCGAAATGAGGAAATACATCACTCTCTAGCTCCAATAGTTGCTTTTACTTATAGGGTGTTGCAATTGATGGTTCACCATTCCATAAAAGTTCGGCAAATTGTTGGTTAACTTTTTCTGTGGGGTGGCGACCATAAAAAAAACACATATTCATTTGCATTACCGCAAAACATATAAGGTTATTCCACAATTTTCTGCATTCTTTGTACCATAACCCCAGCAAGCAGTATCTGCTACTTCAAAACCCACACATATAATACATATTAACTTAAAATCAAATAAAACATTTAGAAAATATTAAAAATTTCACCTACACTTGAAGTATTGCATCTGAACATTAGATTTGTGATATATAAACATCTATCAATTTTATTGATTAAGTGGAAAATACTCAGAGTATATCTCACAAATCTGACTGTTGAACATAGTACACATACAACATGCAAGAATTGAAAAAAATGGGCACAAAGGATAATAATGGAATAAAAATTCAAGCATATAAATTGCAAAATACCATATTTTGAAGGGTTTGTTACAATATTACAACAAAACAAAGTGTAGTAATAAAAACACTAAATATTCTAACCCTTGTAATTGTCTCTTCAACACTTCAGCTGCTTCAAGTAAAGCATTGTTATACAGTGTTGCAATTGGTAGGGCTCCTTCAAAACACCGGTCATCTGTGAGCATTCAGTTGTTTTATCATCGGTGGGCAACCCCTTGTTCCTACATTTTGAAAAGCAAATTTCCTTCCACCCATTTCATATATTTCCTCAAAAAAATATATTAATAGACAAATAACGAGATACAAAATATTAAGGGAACTAATATTTGTCAATAAGCACATACTTTTTATTTTTTTAGGGGAAAAGAAACAAATTTACATAATTAGGAAATAACTAGAATTAACTAACAATATTAATATAATCTAAATTGTCACAAA
>CATIWM010138902.1:0-12924 GCA_949671775.1 Mallotus repandus
TATTAAATGGACTGGTGATTGATAATATCATATGCTGATGTGTTATGTTTTCATAGGATATTATATTGTTCATTTACTGAGTTGCAGGCTCACCCCTCTGCGTTATTTTTCAGGATTAAAAGAAATTAGTCGGTAAAGAAGAAATATTGCATCAGATACACTAGCATTGTGTCAGGTGGGTCAGCAGGAGGTCGTCCTCAGTTTTTCTTGAACATCGCATGCTTAGTGAATTGTCATATCTTGTATTAAGACTAGTGCATTGTATATGTATAAATTAAAGAAAGATGTGAACTGCTTGAAGTTGTTTGTTTGCTAGTGTGTAATATGTGTTACATATGTGAAATTGTGAGTTATAAATTTGATATTAATAAATATGTTATGTGTTAGTCACATGCATACAACGTATGCTTGGCATCCTTAATAGGTGTTACAATTAATTTCTCGATGGGCTTAATATATTTACAACCATCAAATTTCATATATTTTGCAAGTTTACCTTTTTAACTTATTGACCATTTCAACACTTTAATTTACTGATTGTTGAATATATCATTTATAAATATTTTTCATTTAATTTAGGTGTGTAAATAGTTTATTTCATTTAATTCATTTATTTAAATAGTTTATTTCAACTTATTAAAAAAAGAAAAAATGTATAAATGGTATCCAAATTTTTTAAAATTTGCTATTTTGTTGTTCGATTAATTTTTTCTTTTCAATTAGGTGTCTGAAATTGCAAAAAAAAAAAAAAAAAAAAAATTCTAAAATAGTGTCTTTGGTAGGTTTTACATATTAAAGTGCTTATTTCTCTTATTTAAAATTAGGGAAATTTGCAAAAAAAATTATGACCTCAAGGGGTTTTGGCAATTTTAACCAAACATTTGAAACTTGGCAAAATAAAATATGACCTTTTAGTTTTTGGTAACTTGAAACACGAAGATAAATTTTGGTGAACAGATTATTACATGGCAGTCTTCTTTTGAGTGAAGTGTCCATGTCAGCAACAACTAATTAAACGTTAAAACTCACCGTTTCATTCAAAAAAACTGTATTTTATTAAAGAGGGAAAATAAAACATAAAAAAAATAGTCATTACCTTCTTCTTCAGCGTCTTCATCTTCTTGGTCTTAGTTGTTTATGTTTTGTTCTTCATTTGCACTTGTACTTTCAATTAGGGTTTGTAATCAAGATGCTTTAAGCTTAAGATCACACTCAAATAACTGATATCCTTCATTTGGAAGATCATCTCAGTCAACCGATGAATATTCAAGCTCAATTCCAAGAAAGGAGTATAGACACTTTATTAATGCAACTGTGCATACATCCATGACTGATCATAATCCTGGAAGAAAATTCTACCGTTGTGTCATAAGAAAGGTACCGATTTCGCCAATTACTGTGTGTTAATGTTTTAATGTGGTTATTATATAAGTTAAATGCAAATTAGGGTTTCATGTTCTTGTTAATTTATTATCTTAAAAATGTTGTTTTTTGTAAAAGTTATTGAATCTAGTTTTTGTTATTTGGTAGCATGATGATTGTGGACACTTTGAGTGGCTTGATATAGAAATTCCAGCACATAAAAAACAAAGTGTTTATGAGATTGAAGGTTGAAAATCAAAGATATAAGGAGACAATGAAAATCCTCTCAAATGTGGAGCTAAGAATGTCTAAGAAAGTGACGTTAGTTGAATGAAACTCAATGAAAATCATACAGAGTATACAAAGACTTTGGAGGAGTATGAGTCGTTGCATGATAAGATAAAGAGGAAGCTTGACCATTTTCAAAGAAAGGAGACATTTTTAAAGACTGAGAATAGGAAGCTCAAGGTAGATTTGAAGAAAAACAGAGTTTGTTTGGTTCTGATTGTGATTATTTTTCTAATTTTATTTGTTGTTATGAAGTGTCCAATGACATGGACGAAGATGAACATGTTGATAGGTCACTAAAAGTACCATGCTGCCAGTTAGTGTATTCAATATTAGTGTGTGTGTCAGTGTTAGTAATGTGTTAACACTAATTTATATTGTAAGTGTGTGATTTTATTATCACACTTATGTAGTAGAACTCCAAACTAACTTCAGTTGGCAACTGAATTGAACTTCAGTTGGTTGCTGAATTGACAACAATTATTTTATAAACCTGTGTATGAAATGAATATGCAAGCTTTTATGCTTCTTAATGAACTTGAAGAAATTTTTTATAATTTGCAGCTGTTAATATAGACATATATAGCTGTTTAAGGTTATAAACAAAAGTTCTCGAAATTTCAATATCATTAAACAACATTAAGTTCACAAACAACTAAGTGCAGCTTATATTTCTAGCTGAGCTTGTCAGCACATTTTAGTCACCAAAAACTTGAGTTTATGATTATTCTAACTATTAAAACATAAGCACTTAAGTGTGCACAAAAGATTAGTTTTGACTTCAATGCAAAATACACAACATTAAACTCCTTATGACACATAACATTAAACTCCTCATGACATTAGTTTTGACTTTAGCATGATACAAATTCCTTATTATTGAGGTGTAGAACTCTCTTGAGTTATGACAACATCTGAAACTTTTTTTGGTCTTCCTCGACCTCTTCTAATCTTTGGCACTGCTTTGTTGTTCCCATCTGAAACTTCAAAAGTTGATGATGCACTTCTTGCTCTTCCTCGAACACAGCTTGTAGTTGCCAAATTTTGTGCCACTTTGGTTGTCGATTGTGGTCTAAAAATAGTTCTAACTTGATTTGTGCCCAACATTTGCCATATATATAAAATCTCAAGAAATTTATGTAGTCCCAAAGTCACAAATAATGCAATGTAGCCTTACCCTCATATATATATGTTTCCACTGCCTTTAATAACCCTTACACCATAGCCTTGTCTAACCATTCTGAGCTCCTTTTGCTTATTGAGGTCATCATTAAGATTTGAAGCTAAAAGGGCAGTGATCTGAATTGTTCTAGTAGTTGCATGTGCAGAATGTTGCCTTCTAAATTGAAGCCTTCTTATCGGAAGCTTGGTAGTTTTTTTCTTTTTGCCTTGTTGATTGGACTGTGGTTGACTTTGAACTTGAGTGATATGTTCACTTGGATTCTTTTGTTGCTGACTACCTTGATGCAACTGACTTTGTTGAACATCTTCTGGAGCTTTTGTTTTTGGTGGCTTGCCTTGTCCTCTTTTAACCTACAAATAAATAAATTCATTTACACATATGAAATAACATTAACATAATAATTAAAACATAAAAAAAAGTTATTTGAACCTGTTCTGCTCTCTGAAAATCTGGATTGTTCTTATTCTTACAAGTCCAGCCTTCTTAGCTTGCTTAGATTCTTTAGCTCTTCATTGATAGCTCTTTTTCTACACACTTTTGGCTTGCTTGGCATTTTGGTGAAGTGTGGAGGATTTATTGCATTTTCACTTGCCTTGGGCCACATGTTTGGGCCATTTGTGGGTTCAATTCCAATGGAATAAGTGCTAAGGTAATTTTCCACACTGTAATATTTATGAACATAATTTGCACTATCCTTATGCATGAAATGCATGCTTGCACATGCATACAAGCAGGGTATTCCAGTAAGTTGCCATACTCTATAACCACAAATCAACTGATTCAAGTCCACAATAAATTTATTAGTTGATATTGACACTTGGAACTTATTCCCTACTGCAGGCTTTACTATACATAACTTATTATTAAACTTTATTTGCTCTAGTTTTATTCTTATTCATGGGCACAGTCTGTCAGTGACTTGACTCATCTCAGTTAATTTTCAATGCATCCTCTCTATCAAAGACTCCGTTATATCTTCTAACATATCAATTACAGGTCTTCCCTTAGCTTTGACAATATAACCATTAAAGGTTTCACATATGTTATTATTAATCATATATGATTTTGGCAACTCACTAACATGTAACTTAGAGAACTTGGTTGGATCTCTATGCAAAAAGTTGTCATGTGCAATCTGATTCTCTTCATTCATAACATCAAGTTCAGATGTGAATTCAGCTTTAAATGTACTCCGAGCTACCCTCCAAAACATATTCTTCAAGGTCTGCCCCTTATGTTCCTTCTTCCAGTTGTAATATACATGCCTAACATAGTTTCTATAATTAGCATATGGGGCCAATTTGATTATGGCATTAATTAATCCCTGCCATAAAGAAAAATTAGTAAATAAATAAAATTTTAAACACATATAATCATTAATACTTTAAAAAAATAAAGTCACCTTGTGCTGGTCTGAAATGAAACTCCACCCAAGTCCATCAATGATGTTCAACTCTTTCATAACTAATTGCAAAAACCATGTCCAAAAGAACTCATTCTCTGACTGAACTACTGCCTAAAAGACTGGGAACATTTGGTTGTTCCCATCTTTGGTAACAACTGACAGTAGTGCACCTCCAAGAAAAGTATTAAAGAAATAGCCATCAAACCCAAGTAATGGCCTACACCCTTTTACAAACCCTTTTCCAAGTGCACTGAATCCAATGAAGAAACCTTTTAGTGAGCAGTCATCATCCAATAAAAACTCAAATCTGCCTTTAGGGTCCACTCTCATAAGTTCAGCTTTGTATGACCTAAGTCTACTATAATGATCAACAACTGAGACTCATAGCATCTTAAGAGCTTTTCATTTAGCTCAGTAACATTTCCAATTAGTTACTTGGACACAATACTTTTCAAGTAAGTCATCAGATAAATCCTTAATTGACCAGTTTGGATTTCTTCGAAATCTGTTTACATACTCTTTGGCAATCCAAGTAAATGTTGCTTGCCTATTATTCAATTCTCTATTGCATTTGTGCTCATTACGTAGAGTTTTGATTGCAAATGTCTGCTCACTGTTTATCATGCTTCCATAAAGCTTTCATGGACAGTTCTCTTCACATCTAACCTCTACTTGTTTGAGATTACCCCTAATAATTTACACATTATGGCCATTTAGGATAGTCCACATCTTAACAGCAGCTTTGCACTGATGTGCATTCTCAAACCTCATGCCATGCACCAATCTTAAAGTCTTATGATCATACTTAAGGTCATACACAACTCTTCTCTTCCTCATCCTCTTTAAATTTTCATCCATAGTCTCTTGCTCACTTGTTCCAATGGAATTGAGATCACTATCTGATTCACCATAGTCATTGATGCATTACTCTTCATTTTCAGGCTCTCGTATTGCTTTATCAGTATTCACAGTCTTTTGTAGCCTAACATGTGTTGCAAACTTGTCTGCCACCTAATCAATAGAAATATATCTTCTATACTTTACCTTATTTTGTCTAGCCTCAATGTATTCTTCATCATTTGATAGCTCATTATCATCTAAACTATCATATGTGTCACTCTTACCAATAGGTTCATAGTCCGGGTCCATCTTTGAGTCATACTCTGCAGCATCAGTAACCTGACCTACTTGATCTGCCACACTTGCCTGACTTGCATGACCTGCCTCCTTGATATTTTCCCTAACCTTATCTTGTTCTTCTAGCTGTTCTTCAACATTAAACTCCTCATGACATGCCTCTTGAACATATGCGGACTTATTTTCTACCTCTTCTTTAACATCCTCCATCTCATGAGGCCTATCTTCTGTATCAGTTATGTCAGCTTCTTTGACCTTAGGCAAACTAAATTCAGCATTTGTCAACACACCTCCTTTTACATACACTTTAATCATTCCATTTGCCACATACTGCACCATCTCAAGCAATTGCTTGTCATCATGCATTTCTCGTAAACCATCAGTTAGAGACATGCCTAGGATTCTATATGCAACCTAGATGCACTTGTACTCCCTTCTCTACATCATCAACTATGTCCAAATACCCTACTCTATCAACCTCAATTTTGTGTTTAGGCTTTATAAACCCACCCACATAAACAACATCATCATCAATACAAGCAAACATTCTACCACAGTAATAATAAATTGAAAATGTGTCTGACATTCTGTAACAAAAAATATTAATTTATTACCAACTGTTAGCTTCTGAGTCAACATAAAAATAGTAAATTAAGCTCAACAATAAAAAAATTCATTTTTTTATCGAAAACCCTACCTACAGACCCCATTATCACAACAAATTCAACTAAATTCCAAATTATCAATATTATACAGCATCCAAAGTATACAAAAATCGAAAAAAGTAACTTTTTACAACATATTGTAACCCCACTTCTGTCGGTTTCACACAATTTATAGAACATTTAGAACCCACTTATGTCTTTTTCAACTTGTTAAGTGCATAAAGAGCCATCCTTTTCAAACGGAACAAGTGGAGTGAACATAAAGACACCACAGACAGACCCATCATTGTAAAAAATGAAAAGCATATCGTACCTCTGTGTTATGTAACTTGAAGCTCGCAATCCTCTAATTGATTGCAATGAACAACAACCTTAGTTAGTTAGGTAGGTAATGCCAGCTTCAATTTTGGTTTAAGTGCAGAAGTTCTTTAAGATTGATAATCAGCTGAAGGTTTCAGGGGGTTTTGAATTTAGGGATTAGGGTTTTAATGCTAAATGTTTTAAAGGGAGCTGCTAGCTTATGATGTTTAATTAATTAGAGCTGAGGGAGGGAGTAATTTAGCTGTAGGTTTTCTCTCTTTAATAAAGCGCAATGTTTTTGGATGAAATAGTGAGTTTGAACATGCAATTAGTTGTTGCTGACATGGACACTTTGCCCAAAAGAAGACTGCCATGTAACAATCTGTTCATCGAATTCTATCTTCGTGTTTCGAGTTGCTAAAAATTAAAAGGTCATGTTTTATTTTGCTAAGTTTCAAATGTTTGGTTAAAATTGCCAAAACATCTAAAGGTCATGATTTTTTTTGTAAATTTCCCTTAAAATTATAAATTAACTTAAATGCCCTTTGTATGTTATATTATATTTTTTATTTTTCAAGTTAAAACTTTTTTCACTCATATATATTAAATTCAAAATAAAATGTATTGAATATTATTAAAATAAAATAAACAATAAAATTGAACCATTATTATTGAAAAATAAAAGTATTAAATTTATTTTTAAAAATTTTTCTAAAAGAGTGAAAAGAAAATGCAGTTTAACTAAAATAAAATACAAATAAAAATTTATTTATTATAGTTAAAAAATAAAAATTTTTTATTTTATTTTTACAAAAAAAAATACTTTTCTATTTATAATAAATTTTCTAAAATAACCAGAATAAAAAATAATATTTAATATAAAAAGAATATTTAAGTTAACTTATTATTTAAATTAAGAAATATAAGCATTTTAACTTGTATAAAAAATATTTGAATACAAAAACAATAAAAGTAAAAAAATTTAAACACCACTTATGTACTTATTTCTAAAACTAGAAAAAAATCATTTAAATATTTCAAATAATGGAAAAAACGTCATTTTTAGCCAATCCAAATGTTTAAACAATCATTTTTACATCAATAAAATATTTATTTCATCAACAAAAAAAAAATTATTTCTTGTTATTTATTTTGTTTGAGCAGAAAAGGTAATTGTATGTTCCATTTGCTCCATTTGTAAGTTCCATGAGTAAAAAGCAAAAGAGCATCAGCTAATGGACATTGATGGTCTCCTTTTGTTTTTTTTTTTTAGCAGCAGGTAATTTTGAAAGCTTGGATATGACAGAGGTTGTCACAATTATTTTTTTAAAATAGGAGGCTATTGTCAACAACTCTACAAGCTTGAGAGTATTGGCCCACGAACACTAGTATGAATTTATAAATAGGATTGAATTCATGTAACACAAAACTAATTGGCTTGTGTTAAGGTCCAACTAATTACACTTGTCAATCACTGCTATAATACCATGACTTGCCAAATACATACGGGCTACAACACCCAACTCCAGGTCCAATCAGTTACATTTGTCAAACATTGATAGGCTACACCACCAAACTCCATGTCTTAAACATAAAAGGGATCACCCAACTCCAAGTACAGTTACACTTGTCAAAGGATCATTGCTATCCAAACTCTAGGTCTTAAACACGAAACTTAGGTCACCCAACTTCTGGTCCAACCAGTGACACTTGTCAAACACATATGGGCTACACCACCAAACTTCAGGTCTTAAATACAAAACTCGGGATCACCAGGTCCAACCAGTTACACTTGTCAAACACATACGGGCTACACCACCAAACTCCAAGTCTTAAACACGAAACTCGGGATCACCTAACTCCAAGCCCAACCAGTTACACTTGTTAAGGGATCACTGTTATCCAAACTCCAGGTCTTAAACACGAAACTCAGGATCACCCAACTCCAGGTCCAACTTGTTACACTTGTCAAAGAATCACTGCTATAGTACTATGACTTGCCAAACACAGACGGGCTACACCACCCAACTCCAGGTCTTAAACATGACTCCAAAATCACGCACCCACGTATGAACTTATAAATGAGATTGAACCCATATAACATAAAATCAATTGGTTTGTGTTAAGGTCCAATCTACACCACTTATTAATTTTTTATTACTTTGCACATTTCTGATGTGGGATATATTCTCCTAAAGCTATGTCCCTTAAATTTTAATGAACTATACAATAAGAGTAATTTTTTTTTTAAATTGACAACAATAAAAATTAAATATTACATTTTAAAATATATTTAAAAAATTACTACTTAATTATTTCATTATTGACTTGTCAAGACAACAAATAGTTGCACACCAAAAATTTTAGTCTGCATTCTTTGCGATCACAGGGATATTTTGAAAAGTAAAAAAGATAGAAATTGCTACTAATATTTATATTTTTAATCATACTCTTTTCATATATTTACATTATAAAAAATTTTAAAAAATTATAAGTTATAAATATTTAAATTATTACATGACAGACTCATTTCAGTGTATCTTAAATTTTTAGATTCTAAATAAAAATATTTTTAAAAAATTGAAATTTAAAATAAAAATTGAAATAACATTGGGCAATATGGGAATTACATCCATTTTTTTTTGTCTTAATAATCATGGTGATGTCACGCTTCCCAGTCAATTATTGCCTTTTTTTTTTTTTTTTTTTTTTATTGTCCTTTGACAGGCCAGTTCAATGCTTATAAACCACACAACTCTACGCAACACTTCAATGCTCGTAAACCACAAAAGTCCATATCAGTGTTTTTTTTTAACTATTAGTTATATGGTAAAACAGAAATGGAATTGAATCGATTTGTCTTTAACTAGATTTTTTTCTTATCATTTATTTCTGCAACTTTTTTTATAGACTTTTTAGTTTCTTTGATGATATATTTTCAAGAAAAATCATACATTACTCAAACCAGGTCCTTACATTAGTTGTTTGCACTTGTAGTTCTTCTCAAACTGCATTTTCCTACAAAAATGAAATCAGAAGTTCTGAGCAAGTACGCTAAGTTTATAAAGTTTGGTCATGGTGGTGGGATGGATTCAGAGAGGATATGCCAACTAGAGTGGTAGCTACCCTCGTCACTGCATCACTCATCGTTCTTTTGGTACTCCAAGTTGTCAATGACAAGTTTTCCACTATTGCCTCCTGGCCCGCGAGGTTGGCCGCCTTTGGTTGGAAACTTTCCTTCTCTTGAACCTGATCTCCATCGTTACTTTGCTAAATTGTCCAATGGACCAATCTTTAAACTTCAATTGGGTAGGAAAACTTGTATTGTGATAGTGACGTAGCGAAAGAGTGTAAGATAACTATCAACGATTGTTAAATTGCGCACAATTACCAATCGCTAATTTTTTATGCCTGCAACTCTTAATTACAAGGTATAGGTATCAAAATTCGACGAATTTTAAAAAATTTAAAGAAAATTTGAATTATATTGATAATTTGACATAAAAAAGTCAAAACAATAACTCTTAAATAGAAACCCTAAAACAAATCCTAAACAAACTAGAAAATAAGAGTTCAAACCTAAACAAACTAAAAAATAAGACTTTTAAGGTAATTAAAACATAAATTTTCTTTTTTGAAGGCTTAAACCTTCGAATTTGCTCTAAAAGCAACGGGCTTCACGAGCTGGTGACTTTGAATCGTTGGTCTGTTTCCAATCAAACTAGCCTTTGGAATTGCTAAAATTCAAAACTACAAAGTTGCAGTTATTTATAAAACTGCCACTGTTACAATATTTGGTATTTGTCTAGGAATTGAATTGCTTGATCTTCTATGACTCTATCCGCGTTAGATAGCCTCTGACTTGTTGGCCAAACAAATCCTCAAAGACCAGGATGCAACATTTGCTAACCGTACCCCCCTGCAGCAGGCATTGCTGCCACATATGGCGGTCTTGACATAGCCTGGAGGCCTAATAGCCTGGAGGCCTAATAGCCTGGAGGCCTAATAGCGATGGATGGCGAAAGCTTCGCAAGGTTCTTGTTCGAGAATTGATGAGCAACACCAGCCTTGACGCTTGTTAATTGCTCCGCAGACAAGAGATTCGCAAAATGGTGAAGGAAGTACACAGAAAGCTGGGTTCACCTATCCACTTGGGAGAGCAAATCTTCCTTAGCATGCTAGGGGGTGAAGCCTTCCATGGAGAGGGTGGAAACAGAACTGGGGTTGAGCTCAGGGAAGTGGTTGAGTAGATTGTTGACTTGCTTGGAAAACCAAATATGTCTGACCTTTTCCCTGCTCTTGCGATGTTAGACGTACAAGGGATTGTATCAAAAGTGAAGAAGCTCCGGCAACTATTTGATAGGATTTTTGATTCTGTGATAGCGGACGGAAATGAAATTGATCAAGCTAAGAGCAAGGAGAGCAGGGACTTTTTGCAGTTTCTGTTGGAGCGTATGAGGGAAGGAGATGATAAGTTGTCCATCTCCATCACAGACCTCAAAGCTCTTTTCATGGTACTTTCTTCAGCTGCAAATTCTCTTCCAAATACAAGTGCATCTTTTCAATTATTCTGTTAACATTTACATTTGAACATGATTTCTTCACAGGATATTATTTTTGCGGCAACAGACACAACATCAACAACCGTAAAGTGGGCAATGTCAGAAATCATACAACATCCAGGACCAGAAGTATTGGCAAGAGTACACGAAGAGCTGGAAAGAGTGGTAGGACATGACAGCATCATAGAATAATCTCATTTACCACACCTGCACTACTTGGAAGCAGTAATTAAAGAAACTTTTAGACTACACCCAGCTCTTCCTTTCCTAATCCCACATAGTCCCAGCTTAACTTGCACGGTTGGCGGCTACACAATCCCCAAGGGTTCAGGAGTGTTTCTCAATGTATAGGAGATTGAGAGGGACCCCAAAGCATGGATCGATCCATTAGAGTTTAAGCCTGAGAGGTTCCTGGAAGAAGCTAGAAAAAGCGACTACCAAGGAAACAACTTCAATTTTCTTCCATTTGGATCCGGCAGAAGGATCTGCGCAGGCATATTCCTCTGGTAGAAAGGATGGTAACTTATGCACTACCTACCCTCTTACATTCTTTTGATAGGAAATTGCAGGAAGGTGCAAGACTTGATTTTGATGAGAAGTTTGGTATTGTTTTGAAGAAAAAGACGCCTCTAGTTTGCATTCCGACTGCTAGGTTGTCTACAGCAGAGCAATATTGTTGATTCTCATTCAGATATTTATACATACCTAAAGTATAAAAGTTGGTTTTCTGTCAAAAATTTTAATTGTTTGTTCCTTAATTGGCTTGGAGTTTATCAAAATTAATATAATGAAGACAACCGAGATACAACTCTATGAATAAGGATGAAGAAAATATGAAGATGGACTGCGCAAGGAGCAGCCAGTGAAAATTAATTCCACAAATTAATGAGGCAGATTCCAATTCTACTTCGACATTTTGAGACAAATGCCCTCTAAATTATGGTTGTGGTTGTAGGAGGCTTGTGCGCAATGGAATTGGGGGGATGGGACTTGCACTCGAGTTCATAATTGTCTATGGGAGTCGCTTTGGCTGCTAGGCTAGGATTCACCTGCTTTAGGTACTTTTTGTGGTAGCAGGAGGACCGCAATATTATATAGTAGTCTTAGTTTCAAAAAGTTGAAAGATCAAACAAATAAAATTGAAACATTCATATATTTGCTACAAGTTTGTAATATTCAAATCTGTGTCCCACTTATAAGGAAGCTAAAACACTGTATATTTTAGTTTAAAAGATAGCACGTATAATATGCTTAAAAAAAAAAAAGCTCCATTATTTTTAAAATTTTGTGCTCATGTCCAAATCTAAACAGATTAGTTAGAATTTAATTAATTTTGGATAACAATAGTTTAGACAAGTCTATTATTCTTAAAATTTCAAAAAAATATATAAAAATTTCCTAATTTTCTATGTCTTCGTGAATAGGAACTTGTTTTAATATATTTTCAACTTAAAAGTCCAATAAATCATCAAAGAACAGGATGCAATTTTCCAATTGATCCAATCCTTTGAATTTTGTATAACATTTTAACTAAAATTAGTAATGAATCCGCATTTTATAATAACGTATATATTTTAAAATAATTAATTAAATAAATTATTAAATTAAAACTATAATTTAATCAAATACAAAAATGAGAATTTAAAAGTTATTGTAATAATTTTATTTTATTATTTTTTGTTAAAAGTATACATATATATTTTTAATATGTTTAGTAATAATAATAATTGAATAAATAAAATAAAAAAGTACAAGATAGTTGGAAAAAAGAAATGTATTTTAGTTTGAATAAAAGACATGATTTTTTTATGGAAATAAATAATAATATTTTAGATGTAATAGAATAGAGTGCTTTACATACAATAAAACATGTGAATTTAAAAACAAGATTTTTTGTATTTATTATAGAAAAATATTGTGAATTTTAATAATTCAACACATTTTAAAGGTAAATATTGAATTATAAAAAGGAACATTTGTCACATTTTGAACTTAATAAATTTGAAGTTCGGCATTATATAT